>JAPYZL010033946.1:0-13315 GCA_030522825.1 Platygaster orseoliae | reverse complement strand
CAAGGTATTCAGACACTGAAAGCGATATCTTTCTGAAGCATATTATCGCGGGAATATTGAATGGTTTTTTGTCCAGATTTTGGTGGCGCACCCTGTATTATACAGAAACATTCAACTCATAATAATACATAATAACAACTATGTTTGGGAGGTTAATTTTAATTAATTGTAAGAAAAAAATAGAAAAAAATTGTGAAAATAGCTTTATTTCTGTTTAAATACAGTGAAAAATTTCGTAGATAATAATAGATTCCACGAATAAAATCAAATAATACACAGAAGCATTTCGATTGGGTGAAAAATGTAATAATACAAAGTGAATTGGAAAAACAAACAAATGTTGCGTTTTTTATTTTATAAGAAAAGAAGATAATTTAAGTGAACGATCAGAATTGAGAAATAAAATGAAATAACAACAAAGTCTATTGATATAAAACTATCAAAAATCTTTAATTTTCAAATGAATTTTATTATATTCTACTAATATTTCAATTAAATTACAGGGTTACAGTAAATGCATTTTAGAAGTCAATAAAATAACAATTTACGAGCTTTGAAATTAAGAGTCCATTCGAATCAAAGAGAGAAATCAAGTAATATAAAATGACTATCAGAATTTTTATAAAATAGTGCTTTCTAACTGTTGAGTTACAATAAATTAATAAACAACACATATGAATAAGGAAATGAAATGAACCAATTTAAAGAGACCGTAAGAATCCGATATTGAAGATTTCCTAATTTTTTCTCAGTCAAAAAAACCTAAAGGTACAATGTGAATTTTATAATACTACCTTTACAATTTTTTGTGTGCAGCCTTTATTTACCACACTTTTTTATTAACATACAAAAAAGTGTGAGCTACATAAAATATATGATAAAAATTTTCAAAAACTAAAAAAAATTTTTTTTAACATGTAATTCTGAATAATATAACACCGTAAACATTTGTCTGGATTTTAGTCATTCCGGAAAATATTACTTCTGAGAATTGAGCGAAAAAACTTCAAAATAAGTACTAATATTGTTAACTTCTAGTGACATGCCCCATTCATCTCGGACAAATCTGACGAAAGAAAGCAAAAAAATAATAGAGGAAGACTCCCATATTTTTCTAAAAAATTGCCTTCTTATTGTTGAATTTTAACTAAATAATACACAAAACATTCAAATAAAGAAATAAAATGAAGCAATTGAAAGAGATCATTAGTATGGGATATTTAAGATTCCCTCATTTTTTCTCAGTCAAAAAAAGTCTGAAGCGAAAATAAGTATTGTACAACATAATTTTGATTGCACTTTTAGATACACAAAAAAAAGTGGAGACTATAAAAAATGTACAGAATACCTATAAGTTTTATAGTTAAATTATTACTATAGGATAGTTATAATTGAACCAGTAGAATAGTAATTCTGGATAATGGAACTCCTCAAAAATTCAGCAATCAGGTAATAGAGAATGACTATCAGATTTGTTAAAAAAATGCCTGTTATTCTTGAATTTTATTAAAATAATACACAAAACGTTTAAATGAAGAAATAAAATGAAGCAATTCAAAGCGATCATTACAATGGGACATTCTAGATTCTCTAATTTTTGCTCAGTCAAAAACAGTCTAAAGCTAAAACAATAACTGTAGAATATAATAAAAAATTAGTACATATAGAGTTTGACGTGCAAAAAATTAATTAATCATACTTTTCAATAGACACAAATGCACACAATAAAACTTTCTTAAACACTTGAACTAGTACAATAGTAGTTCTGGATAATAGTATTCCTAAAAAATTTTCCGAATTTGATTCATTCAGAATATGTTATTACCGAAAAATGAGGGATAACTGAAACTGATGAAAATTGAGGTAACCTCGTGACATGCTGAATTCATCTCCGAAAAATCCGACGAAATAGAGCAATAAATTAATAGAGAATGGCTATCAGATTTATTTAAAAAATGCGTTCTTATTCTAGAATTTCATTAAAGTAATACACAAAACATTTCAATAAAAAAATAAAATGAAGCGATTCGAAAAAATCATTGGAATGGGACATTCAAGATTCCCTAATTTTTGCTCATTCAAAAAAAGTCTGAAGCTAAAATAATAATTGTTGAATATAATTTTAAAACACGTCTTTTACAGTTAAACGTGTGCAACCTTTATTTATCACACTTTTCAATACACAAAAAAAATAGAAGCTCCAGAAAATGTACACAATAAAAGTTTCTAAACACTCAAACCAGTACAATTGTAATTCTTGATAACAGAACTCCCTAAAAATTTAACCAAATTTCATTTATTCGAAAAACGTTAATACCGAAAAATGAACGAAAACTCCCCAAAATAACTGATACTCTTAACTCCTCGTGACTCGCACAATTCATCCCCGAAAAATCCGACTCCCCGTGAAATCATTTCTTCTTTCGAAAAGAAGGCGAAACCCGTTTCCCTGCCAACGAGCCCTCGCCGCACGGCCATCAAGTCCAAAACCCTCGGTGGCGGCCACCCCCTCGGCCTCAGGCAGGATGATTCAGGCGCCAGTGGGGCGCAGCCACCTTTCGCTTGGAGCCAAGTGGGATGGGGAAGGTGAACCCGGAGAGGGCTTCGAAACGCCGGATGGTGAGCTGGATGGGAAAGCTCCAGGGGGTCGGGGGGGGAGAGAGGGGTGAAACGGGGATGGGGTGGTTGGAAGCGCCGAATAGTCGGGGGCGGAATCGTAGGAAACAGAGTGTGTCGGGAACGGCGAGGCTGCACGGGGGAAAGCTCAGGGCCCCGACAGCCGGAAAGGGGACGATGCTCGCGCCAAGGGTGGCTTCCAGAACTGCGTCGTGCAACGATAAAACAACCTTGCACCGCGAGTCTTCGGAGAAAATGAGATTTTGGTGTCAATCGAAGTTGAGGGGAATCGTGGATGACGTTGGTGATGAGAGATGGAGGCATTTTGAGTCTGCAATCCATGGTCATATTGTCAGGAAAAAGCAGAAATTTACTTTTATGCTATAACTATTACGATACATGATAAATGAAAGATTCTTGTAAAAGAATCTGATGATAAAGAGAGAAAAGAAATGATGTATTTATCACATTCAGTCGTGATTGTTCCAAATCCTGATTTCTAAAGTCTTTTTCTAGCTGAATTTCTTGATTATCACATTTTTAAACAAGAAAAAACTTAATAATCCAATACATTTTTTGATAAATTTGTTGTGTGCATTTGTTTTTGTTTACATCTCATTATACATACGTATAAAAATTTCAATCTTCTAACTTTATGTACATCTGAAAATAAAGTAACCAGTTGTTACTTTCGAAGATCAATTAAAAATCAGTATTAGTGCAGAAATAAATAGGACACTTGATTCTATCTTCATGGTTACTTATTTTTCTTCTGTTTTAGAAAAATAGAGCTGGACTCATGTTTCATCTTTCCTGTCTAGTGTCAGTTATTCAAGTTTTGACGTTGCACGTAAAATTTTAGCTTCAAGATATAGCTGACTTGAAAGCTCTGTTAAGTAATACGGCGCTACAGTCTCGAAGCGAATCTAGGACCGTTGGTTTTGCCCCGACACAGGTGACGTGAAGCGGACTCTCATCTCGTCGTGTAATTGTATTCACGCTCCTCTCGGGAACTTAGACCTGGATGCCTCTGTACCCTTTAGACCCTTCGAAATATCTAGACGTTTTATCAGTTACGTATTGTACGTATTCACGAAAAAATGGTAAAAGTTTTTGTTTGTAAAAAGTTGTGAATTTAATGTTTTTAACTTGAATCTTCAAAATTGATAATATCGTTTCTGAAAAAAGTAAATTATTCTACAAAAAAAGTTGTTTTAAGGAATATTTAAATAATTACTATGTCATTGCGAAACATTGCAATCCATCGCTATAGAAGAAATTTCGATTCAAAGTAGAATTGATAGAATTTTGAATTTCTCAAGATAGAAAACTGGAATTTATTGACTAAAAAGTTCTGTTTCGAAATCATTGTAAAAAAAGGTAAAAAAAGAAAGTGTTCGAAATCGTTTTATCGGGCAAGTTTTTTCAATTTTTTTAATTGTTTCGTTAAGTTTCGGAATAAATTACTAAAATTTGGATTGAATTGTTAAATACAATGTCAATGCTATACATAATTCAATCTAGTGCCAGATAAAACATTTGCATCGTAAGTGAAATTGTCAAAATTCTCAATTTTTCATGAATAAAAACTTGAATTTATTGACGAAAAAGTTATATTATAAAAAATTTTCAAAGATGGCAAAAAAAGGTTTTTTGAAATAGTTTTATCAGTTGATTTTTTTTTATTGCATTTTTCTGATTATATGAACATTTTCGTAATCGGGAGCTAGAGTCAATTTTTGCAAAGCCGTACGTTTTTGCCCGAGCCGAAGGCGAGGGTCAAAATAGGCGAAGCCAAAATTGACGATACCTCACAATTGCGAACAAAATTTTTCATCACAATATCCTCAAAGTCACGTCAAAATGTCCGGTTTGAGGTTAGAGTGATAAAAAATAAATTTTTATCAAAAGTGTAGTTGTTATAATTCTTAATGTTTCAGGATTAAAGACTAGAATTTATTTATTAAAAAGTTTCATTTTCAAATAGTTTTGAAAGTTCAAAAAATAAGTATTCAAAATCTTTTTATTAGATAATTTTTTTCGTAGATATTTTATCAACTGAATAGTTGTTTTGTTAATTTTCGAAGAAAGTTATTTAATTTTTAATCGTTTGAATAATTAGGATGTCGTTATCAAAGATTGCAATCTAGTGCTATAGAAGAAATTTTTATAAAAATTGCAATACTTGAAATTCTGAACTTTCTAAGATTTAAGTCTTGAATTCGTTAATTAAAAATTTTCACTTTAAAATAATTTAAGAGATGGAAAGAAAAGTTGTGTTTGCAATTATTTTATGAAATAATTTTTTTTGTATAGGTTTTTGCAAGTGTAAATTGGTTTTCCTAAGTTTTGGAATAAGTTATTGAAAATAGATTCATTGATTCATTACGATATCATTGCAAAATATTGCAGTCTAGTGTTATAGAAATAATTTTTAACAAAAGCGAAAATGCTGTGATTCTGAATTTCCTGAAATTTATGACTGGAATTTATTGATTAAAAAAGTTTTTTCATCACTCTAACCTCAAACCGGACATTTTGACGTGACTTTGAGACTATTGTGATGAAAAATTACGTTCGCAATCGTGAGCTATCGCCAATTTTGGCTTTGCCTATTTTGTTCCTCGCCTTCGGCTCGGACAAAAACGTACGGCTTCGCCTAAATTGACTCTAGCTCCCGATTACGAAAATGTTCATAAAGGTTGTTAAAAAAAAGGTTCGAAATCGTTTTTTAGTTAATTTATTTTAGTAGAAGTTTTTTCACTTGTCCAGTTGTTTTGTTGTGTTTCAGAATGAGTCTTAAGAATATCAATTTAATCTTCAATTACGATGTCATTGCCAGATATTGAAATCTAGTGCTAGAATAAATTTTTTCTAAAAATAAAATTCCAGGGATTCTGCATTTTTTAAGATAGATGACGGGAAATAATTGATTTAAGAGGTTTATTTCGAAATAGTTTTATAAAATTGACAAAATGAAGTGTTGTTAAAAAATGTATCGATTTTTTTTGTGTGTAAGTTTTAATATTTTTTAGCATCTCTGTTAAATTTTGGAATGAATTATTGAAATAAAAGTTCAATCATAATATTTTTTATACATCTTAACATGATTTAATATCAATATTTTACTCTATCCAATATACCTTAACATTTTTTGTAAAAATATCATTCACGTTACTAAAATGAAATAGTTCCTAACAAGTTTTCATTTTATTTTACGTACTATTGATAGATCATAAAATCACGAAATGAAAAAATTTTTATTCCATCCCAATGAATTACTTTGCAACTTGAATGTAACCTTGAAATGAGAATGTTCACTGGGCGGACAAAAGAACAAGTTTTTCATTGAAACATTCTCAACATAACAAAATATAATACGAAGATTTCTATTGAAAAAAAGCACATCATGTCCGAGTAAGCTTGCCTCCTACCGCAGTATACACGAAGTTGCATGTATACATGATCTAGGGAAATGTACGAGGTGCAAGAGCATGATACATTGCGCTCGGAAGTACAGAAAAGCCAAGGAAAACGTGGAACGTATGAACCTCACGAACGCGACGCAAGACGCGGGAAAAGTTTATGCAGTGAGATACAAAGGCGTGGACAGAATCATGATGATAAAAAGGTATATGCGACTAAAAAACAAAAAGTGTTCCATTTTTCTGTATGATTTTTGGTGAACTAAGTTTATAGTAGTTAACATCTTTGATCTATTTTTCTGAAAATTCAAAAACTTTATATTTACCCCTTCTTTCATGCCATAAAACTAATTTACATTAAAAAAGCCCATTTTTTTGTTATATCTTTGAGTCACCCTCGCTACGCTCCTTTCTGAACTCGCCTTTTTCATGTAGCATAATATACTATTGTCTTGTTTCTTTGCCATGTTCGACTGTCAAAATCTCCCGAGCACTTACTTTTAGTTATTTCCGGGTTGTATGTTGTTGCTTTTGGGGAGTAACGACGAAAGGACGAATGTTAATTTGTATCGATTGCGGCGCCGACAATTGAGATAATGGCCCCGCAGTTTTTGCAGTTGGACGACGTCCTCGAGGCGCGATCGAAAGCGATACGACGGCACGGGGTAAGCGACAAAATGGGGTTACTACTTGGTCGGATAATAAAGGCATGAATTGCTTCGACCCTCATTCGCGAAACTTTCCCTCGCGTTGTTGCCCTGAATGGCCGCAAATAATATGAGTAACGAAACGCGATTGTAAGCGAGAAGAGAATCAATTACGCTCTGACCGTAAAAACTTAGTAGGAAGAGACGTTTTGACAGGGTATCGATCAAATCTGAAAAAGCTGAAATTTTTAAGATGATTAAAATTTGTTTTTGGCTATTTAAATGGAGCGAAAATATAGAAATAAAGGAATTTGAAATTTGGATGAATATGGGATTTCTTTAAAATCCAATCCTAGGATTTTGGATTATCAAATAATCAAATCAAAGCACTACAACATTTATTATACGTACATTAGTTTTTCGAGAAAAACGTCAGCGTTTTGCAACAGGACTGTGTTTTCTTGGAAGACTTCGTGACTCTTCTTTCGCGACCCTCCTCGTTTCTGACTCGACGCCTACTTATATTATTACGTAATTTATCTTGGCAACCCTCATTGTCGCGCTCCGGGAGCGGGACATTAGCGGCTCCACGGTCTCCTTACTTTTCACTTTTGCTAATTTCCCTGCAAGAGGCGTGGGCTTTAGTTTATCTCGGGCGTGAGCTTCGCGGGATTGATGGGAATTTACGGCGTCAAGGGTTCCAATGAAAGCGGAAAGAATTTTCTAGAGGTACTTCACGTGGCTTTTGTTCGAATGTACTTACTGACCTGCATTTACATTTTTACCGGGTTTCAGAGGAATTGCGGGTTATGGATGTTTCAGATTTTTTTCGCGAAAGTTGACGCTATGAGTATATTGTAAAAAATAACTCGAATTTTTTTGTTTGAGAAGAAGAAAATTTATCAGTTAATAATTTTATATGTAATCACTTAACAAAAATGTTTCAGGTTCAGGTTGATTCATCTATACCTAACAATAAATCCTCGTTTGCTCGAAATTTTTCTTTCTAAAACTTGAAAGTTTCTGCGCTTACTAAAAAAATTCAAAAATTTAACTAGTATATGACTTTCATTCAAAAACGAGCATTTCCGACTGAAATTTTTTACAGTGTAACTTAAAAATTTTCTGTTGAAGTTTAGAAAATTAAAGTTGAAGTGATGTTGCTTTTTTTTATGATATTTTGTACAAGAATATTTATGTTCATAGACTGTGAAACTCATCAGTATATGGATTTTTGTTTGAAAACTTAATAGTTACAGGCTACTAATTTAAAAAAAATTGGTAGAAATCCAGTATTTTTTTTGAAACATAAGTTTTTGGCACTATAATATTTATGAAAAAGAAAAATGCGATTTCTTGCTAAAGTAGCATAATTTATTACTATAAAATTTTATTTAATAGAACAATTTTTATGAAAAAAATAAACTTAGGGAAATTTTTGAGTTTGAGATGAAGAAATGGAAATCGAGCGAATAATGCTAAAGACGATCTTGTTATATTAAAATAATAATTATCAAATATCTACGAATATATATCATTTATTCTTTTGCAGAATTTTCAAATTTGATTCAGAAAATTCAATAACTCTGGCTGTCAAATTTATCAGCTTTAGAAGCGATTCAGTTTTTTAAATGACAAATATTATTTGTAATTCCATTTTAATGACTTTTTCCTAATAAAGGTCAGACTTGTTTTATGATTCAGTTAAATAAACAAAATATGCTTTCTGTATTCAATTTCAAAAAATTTTACTCGTAAATTTTAGAGTCAATGACTTTTAACAATAAAGCATTATCGTTAAAATTTTGATCGTCAGGTTGAGCTTTTTTATTCTATAACAGTTTTACGTTTTAAGACCTAAAGCGAAATTTTTCAAAATTCTTTTATTCTCACTTTCGATTTTTTCAATTACCCTTTTATTTTCAAAATCTTGAAGGTATGAAACCTAGAATGCATTTTTTCAAAAACTTTCTGAAGTTATACTCAAAAAATTCATTTTGAATTTCCAGTTGCTGCTTGCACCATCAATAATTTTTGTTTTGTTTCAAAATGGTATTGAAAATTTTTAAGGCCAGGTTCCTCCAAAAAACGTGTGTATTTTTTTCCATTTATTGTTAAAAAAATATTTCAAAATTAAACTTTTTACAGATAAAATGTCGAATATTCGACAGCATTAGATTTATTTTATTGAAATAAGATATACAACTTGTAAAGGGGCCATCTATTCTCTTTTCATATCTATCTAAAACAACAGTGGTATTGTTCTACTTTTGAGCATTTGTCTTTCATCATTTTTTTTTTATCTATGAAGCAATAATGTGTTTGAAATGGGCACATCTAAATTCAATACACATTATTACTTCATTGCTTTAATATCACGCGTTATTCATGTGATCGAGGAAACATAAAAAGAACGGCTCCCGCGAACGGAATTCAGTGACTAGCTAATACGCCCGATGTAAACTTTGTAAAAATAAACATATTTATAAGACGCGAAGTGATTTTCTTATTCGTGCTGGTCCACGACACGACAAAAAGTACATATATTAAACGAAACAAAAAAATTTTTTGTTTATTTTTTTTCTTAATGGTGGTTCTGAAAACAGCTCGTCAACTTTTTTGGTGGTTTTCATCATTTCTTGGAAACGAATCATCTGAAAGCAAAAAGCAAAACAGTTTCATATTCTGTGTCAAATTAGCTATGGTCCGAACTATAACCAAAAATATTCATTGTTATTTAAAAAAGTTATAAACAATCAAAGGTTAAAAAAAGGGTCAAAAATTAAAAAATCCCCTATTTTGTTTTTTTCTCGGTGGAAATGTGTCATTGTAGTTCCGACCATAGCCAATTCGATACAGAATATAAAACTGTTTTGCTATTTGCTTTCAGATGATTCGTTTCCAAAAAATCGTGTAAACCAGTAACAAATTGGACGAGTTTAAGCAACACTTTTCAGAGCCGCCATAATAAATAAACAAAAAGAAAAATGTTTTTGAGTAGTTAAAGATATGTGAATTAATCTGTAAAAAGTTTTATTTTGAAATATTGTTTGAACAACAAATGGAATAAAAAAAAAAAAAAAAAAAAAAACACATTTTTTGGAGGAATCTCGCCTTAAGCGTACAAAAAATTTATGACGTTAGATTTCGAGCGAAGTATCGTTCCAACATTTTCAAAATTTCATTAATGTGCTTTAGTAACTATATAGATATTGAATGTCAATTTTAATAATTTGCCATATTTCGTATTTAAAGACCGATTTATCATTCAGTAGATTTTATTCTAAAAAATCTGGATCGATTACATTTTTACTTGTATTGTTATTTGTTTCCAAACTAAAGTAAACTATCTGAAAAAACTTTCAAATTTAAAAAGCTTCAACTTGTCTTACCTTTTGATACATACTGAGAGCTACCTGCTTCTGATGAAAATCAACGAAGAATTTATAATGTTCTAGAGCCTTTATTCAACACTCGCCATTATTAAAAGGCAAAGATAAATGGTTCATGTTTCAGAAAAAGCAGGAACAAAGAGTTTGTCATATGTACTAAATATTCAATATAACTTGTACTAAGCTGGAACTCAATTGAATAACTTTTTTCGAATACATAATGTTTTGTATTTATTCATACAACTAGGTATTGTTTTTTACAGCTCAAACTTTTCAATTTGGTAAGTTGAACTCATGTCTAGACTTTCGCATTAAAATTTCGATACTTGGCCTTATAAGAAATTTTTAACTGAATTACAGTTTGAAATTTTAAGAATTCAAAAAGAAATGTGTTCGTGTTTGATGACAATTTAACTTCTTTTACTTTTGTTCATGAAACATCGTGGTAAATTATTGAAAAAATGGTAAGTGTAAAAGATCAAATGCCATTTTAAAAACTCGATGCTTACCAAAAAAAGATTGCATTAGCATGGAAATAAAACGTGAATTCCATACATTTGGAACTGTTATTCAAAGGTCATCATTTTTCAAAATTGATCTTGTAAGTGTTCACTGTATATTGTGTATCCCGATAATACACATCTGACATTTTCCAATTACGCACTGTATTCAAACTACTTGTACAACAGTTCTGCCAAGTTCAAAGAACAAAGATCTACTACATTTCAAAGAAAAAATCAATAAACTTATCGTACACGAACTAGGCCAAGTTCAAAGTCACTATCTATAAATTCAGAATCACTACTCAACTCTCTCTATCTAAAAATGTCGACCTCATCACAGTTCGGTGTTTCCAAAAAACACAAATAAAAATACCTCTGTACTCGAAGAACATCCTACCTTTGGAAAATATCCATATTATTCTTCTGAAAACGAATATTTTTTCAAAAAACTCTATCGCAGACCGACACTGCAACCGCTCGATCTACAACCCGCATCGATTTCCGAAATTGGCCCTCATTGCACGGAATCGATATCATCGCTTGGCTGTTGAGTAAAGGCAGCAGCGACGGGGGCAAGAGGAGGTGGGAGAGGTGCAAGGAAAAGTACCCCGCAACGTTAAGTATCGAGCACTTTAATCCCCGTGGAAGAACGCGCCGCTCGCGCCCTTTATCGACTCCCGACCACGGCAATTATTCAACGTCAGTGTAAACCGACCTCAGCAGTTCGGAAAAGCCAAGAGGAGCGGTCATCGTCTTCGACAACCGTCCCCTTTTTTTTCTCCTTGCCAATTATTTATTATTTAGATTCGGGGTGGAAAGCTTCGCCGGAAAGGACGTCGAGTGTGAGGGTTGTGACGGCGAGGGGCAAGGGGGAACAGAGAGGAGCGAGGCCGACACCTCGGCGCCGACCCCCTCCCCCCGCCCTTCCACCGATTCCAGCCCCCGTTTCGCCGACCCACCCCATTTCGCAAAGTACCCCCAACCCACCCCTTCGCTCTCGGCCTGCCACCCCCAACCCCACCCCCCCTGGCGCCCCCGCTCTTTCTCGTTACCTCTCGCTCCCTTTTCATCCGGCAATTTCTACGTTGCGAGAAAGCGACCCTCGAGCTATCTCCGAGAACCCCGAAATCATCCCCTGAGAAAGGGGATGATTTGGGAACAACGTAGAAACTGCACCAAGTCGGGTTTTTTGGGGGGATTATAATTACTTTTTTTTACGTAGACGTCAAATCGTGTAATACTCCGTAAGCAACAATATGAGAATAAATCTACCAATGATCTCTTTGAACAAACTTTGGAATTTATTGTATCGATATTTTGACTATCGTCCATGAAAAGTTTCAAACACTCAGCAAACTAATTTAACAAAAAGAATAATAATGAAATTATATAGACTTATATATTCAAAAACTGTATCCTTCAAAAGTGATTGAGACGCCATGCAGAGACAAGACAACGGTTGTCAGTGTATACAAATAATCACTAGATCATTTTTTTAAATCATTTGTATGTTATAAACTCCATAACTAGTGAATGAGAACAATAAAAGCAACATAAAGTAAGCATAGTAACAGGCTTCAACAACGATTGACACAACTTTCGAAAAATTTTCAAAGTAAATTTTTATCATCGAAATATATCGGTAATCAAACCAATTACTTTCCTTAAACATTATCATTATTCTTTAAACATATCTTAATATCTATTGTAGATAGTACTTAGATTTTTCGTGTTTTCTTATTTGTTGAGTGTACTACTCGTTTTCTTGATAAAAAAAATTGCAGAACCGTTAATTTATTCTCTGATTTTTCCTATATCTTTTAATGATTGTAACCAAATCATGTCCATTATCTATTGTATGAATTGTTAAAACTTTATGACGAAACGAAAATAATTTACTATAATTTTTATGATCTTTGATTTTTGTTTTTCAATTTCTTATCGTCTGTCTAACGTAAGAAAAATAACGACGTTTACAATGAATTTTTAAACTAGTCCCAGTTGTTCAACTTTGTTATTAGTATCAATATTATGTTTTCCAAAAACGTTCTTTGAATAAATGTGTGAATTTTCAACAAAAAGTAATTTTACTTTTGTTTTGTCAGAACTATTCCCATTTCGACTATTCTTATAATTAATTTTTTTTTGTTTTTTTTTTGAGTAAATAGAGAAATTTTTTGCGTTAGAAAAAAGGGTGAAGGAAAAATGTTAATTACTCTAATATAGAGATGGAGTAGTTTGGTAGAGAATTTGAATATATTACTGAAAAAAAATAATTATGTATACAATAATCATATCATGTAGTATCAGAGTATTTGTTTATTTGTATTTTTTTGTAACAACTTGTTATTAGTTTTCATTAAATTATTTGACTTTCAAGTCCATTTTTTTACTTTTTGTCTTATTTTTGAGATCTTAGAACACCAACTGTCAGCGTTAGTAGTATAGCTAGGACAGTTCTGGCCCACCTGCCAGCCCGGCCCCTTTTTACGTAGCCCTGAAAAGGGTGATTCCCCCCACCCCTTTTTACGAACCAATCAGAACGTTGGAGAGTTTGAGCGCACTTTCCCCTACCCCTTTTTGAGAGCCAATCAGAACGTTGGAGAGTTTTGGCCCATCGATGTAGCCGTGAGAAGGGTGATTTCCCGCAGCACCTTCCCCCTCCCTCCGGCCGGGGGCCAATGACGGCCGCGCTCACCCGTGTGAGTTTGCTCGACGCTCATTGGTGCGCT
>JAPYZL010033884.1:0-15982 GCA_030522825.1 Platygaster orseoliae | reverse complement strand
TGACCAGGAAACGGGGTTTTATAGTCCATGGACTGTAAAACCAATATTGCGTGATTTCACTGTGGACACGCCCCCTCCAAGAATCACGCAAAAAACGTACTCCCCGAACATAAAAATTTTTTCGCAATTTTCAATACATGTCGTAAAGGCTTGAAAAGTAATAAAGAATTGCAATAAATCAAAATTAGTAAAAGAGATGTTTAATTTCATTGCTCATAATGAATCTTACATAAAAAAAGAGAAATAAAAAAATTATATCAAAAATGGATAATGCATTATTGTTTATATAACTATCATTTATTATTTTTTATAATCGTGAATCTTTGAATTTCACGTAATTTCTGTATTTGGGAAAAAATTAATTTTGTGGGCAAAATTTTATAAAATTTTTTGATAAATATCAAAATGACTTCGAAAGTATAATAGAATTACAATAAATAAAAATAAGAAAGACAGAATTTAAATTTCATTGATTATGATGGATTTAACCTGAAAAAGAAAAAGCAAAAATCATTTTAAAACGGGATCATCAATGATTGTTAAAACAACAATCGTTACTATTTTTTATAATATTGCATCTTTGAATTTCACGTGGTTCCTGTATTTTAGAAAATATGAATTGTGTAAGGAAATTTTTTTCAGAATTTTTGTAAATTCAAAAATGACTGAAAAAGTAGATATTGAAAAATGAAAATAAATCAAAGTGAGACAGGTTTTAAATTTAATCGATAATGATAGATTTTACTTGAAAAAGGAAAAATCATTATGGAAGTTGATCACTAAATATTCTTTAAACAACAATCATTAATTCAGCTCATGCAGCTTTGAATTTCATGTGATCTTTGTATTTTGGAAAAAAAGATTATGTGAGAAAATTTTTTTTTTTTTCAAATTTTCGATAAATATCGAAATGACTTGAAAATTAATAGAAAATTACAATAAATCAAAATGAGTAAGACAGATTTTCATGAAATTTCAAAATTTCAAAAAATTAATGTAGACTGAAAATTTCAAAAATATGTATATTTTCGGAAAATATCGATAAATCCAATAAATCGAGAAAATTTTTTAACGATTTAGTAGAACTTAAATTTGTGAACTAATTCATTTTTGTATGGGTATTTTTGAGTATTTTACCCACCCCTGATAATCAGTTTCAAATAGCTGAAATTTTTTTCAAAGCCTGCCATTCTTCAAGTTTTTGAATAAGTTTCACTTCTTCTACTTGAGCTTGATTATTTGCAACATCAATTTCAGAGCAATAGAAAATTAGAAATCTCGCGTAAAAGGCCTTGGAAACCACAAAAACACGAACATTGCAATCACTCGTAAAATTTCCATGTAAAGTTTGGTCATACTATCGATTTCACGATTGACGAGCTCTAATTTTATACCTTAAATTAAATATTTTAAATACAAATTTTTACTAAGTTTTACGAATCTTTACTAACAATATTTTCCACGCATTTAAAAACAATTCGAAACATTTAATTTAAAAAACATTCAAGTAAAAAAATAATCAGAATAACCAGAATAATATTAAAATAAAGTTAATTTAAATAAATACATTTTCCTCTCAGAAAAGCCTTAAAAATTTGAACTACCCACGCCTTTGAAATTGTTTCCCTTTTTTTAACGCACGCAAAATGGTATATGTATTGTGCATACGTTTTTCGTGCATTGTTGACTTTTTGCATAAATTTATTGTACATACAGATTTGTATGCATAATTTTTTGTGAAAATTGAAATTATAGCTTGCCTTTCATATACAAGAAAATTGTTACAACAAACGATAATAAATCCGAAGCAAAAGTCCTTAGTGATTTTGCTTTTTATAAAAAAAGGCAAAATTCTTGTAAGAATCAAACATTTCTTCTATGAATTCCGTTTTTTATAAAATCAAACTTAAAAAATTTTCATACAAAACATTTTCTTATACAGTGACCCCATAAATACTTGATTCGAAAAATTTTTTATATAAAAATTAGCTACACTTTCATACAAAATTGCACAATCTTATAAAAAAAAATTAATAATATGAAATATCATTATTTATAAAATATTTCGCGAAATCATATTTAAGAAATCAGTATTCAAATAATTTTAAGATTAAAAACGAAGAATAAAGGAAACTCTGAAAATATAGTCATCAACTGAAACTGAAAAATACAAATAACCTGATAAATTTAGAAACACATTTTTTTTAAGAAACTGTTTGAATAGACAAATCTCTTATAAATCAAATTTTTTTTATATTTTATACAGAAAAAATTATTTTTGAAATTTCTACAGGAAATAAAATTTTTCAAGAAAAACTTTTTTGTCGGGTTTTTGTTAGGTTACTATTCAAAAAAGTTTTTCTCATAAGAATTGTATAAGGTCTATCTTACAAAAATTTTGTAAACCTTTTTATAAGAATCAAAATCACTAGGAGTACAGTTTAGCAACACAAGCAAGTATTGGTATTATTTACAAGTATTTTTTTTATAACTATGAATAAATTATCATGATATAATTATTATCAATAATTTGTCATTTGAAAGTTGCTTATTACACGATGATATAATTTCAAACAAAGATATGTTTTTTTATGAATGGAAACAATTATAATATGCACAATGGACCGCTGTACAAAAAACTGTGTGCACATAATAAATACATGCACAATGCTGCACAATACGCAAAAAATTTATGTACAATAGGTACCCTCCCCGCAAAACCAGGATCCTGGTCGTATGTTTCGAGAAATTCCCGACTCGGCCGCAAAAGTGGGTTAATACCGCGTCGCGATTCATTTCAATTGTTGGCCGAGTGAAAATCATTCGCAGATTTCACTGCGAAGGTTGCGCCTCAAGGCGCTCGGACGGATCCTTGAAACCCGCAGAAACGCCGTCATTCGAGAGGGGTAGAGGGAGGGGGTACTACCCAACAATAAATTCGTTACGTGCGCTTTTGTTCTCGTTGTTATTTTCTTATTTTTCTTATTTTTGTACTTGTTTTACATGCGGGTAAAGATTTCGCCGCAATGCATAAAGAAAAGTAATAATGACAATACTGAATTGTACTGCACGAGAAGAAAGAAAATGTGCTGTTTCAACACAACTTGACGGGAAGAATTTTTTTTGCAACAGTAGCACATTTTTTTGTTGCCAGATCACAATCATTATGCATAAAATTTTAGTGTATAGTAATTGTGCTCTAGTAGCAAAAAAGTTTTTTGACAGTTGAGATTGAACTAAAAATTTTATAATTACCAGCATTGTACTTTATAAATAATAAATAATAATGTCAGAGATTTGTTTAGTTTATAAAAAAAACTACTTTTTTTATTACACCCTACAAATCGTTGATGAAGGATTTCAGAAAAAAGTACCTGAATCAGAAAAAAAAACTACATTCTTCAGCAAATTGCAACATTATACACACCCCAAGGAATTAGAGTTTTTATTTCGCGAACAAACTGGATTTTCGTAATGCTCGAAGCGAGGAAAAAATAGAAACACTCGAGCTAAATTGATCTTCATTCAAAGTTTGAGGTGGTATTTTAGGAGCGACATAATACGTGAAATTTCCGAGGTACGAACTCCCACGAGGGGATTACTTCATTTTCATGGATATTTTAAGGTAAGTAAAATAAGAAGTTTTTAACAACAGTGATTTACTTTTTCAAGTTCACTTATTTTTATTTGTATTTGATTATTCTTTATTATGCCATTATTTTTGTTCATTTACTTTTTTTTTATGTGCATGAATTTTTCAAAAATCTCATAAATATTTTACACGTAAATTTCAAAGATTCATTTCTGAAAGTTTTCAATAGTTTTTACTTTCTGAGAAATGTTTAAAACTTCAAAAAATTGCAATTCATTAACAATTTTAATGATAATCAATAGTTCTCTGAAATGGAAAAAATGTTGTAAATCAAAATTAAAAAAGTTTCATATGAATCAAGTTTTTAAAATACAATACAAATTGCGAAAATCGTCAGTAGTTGTGAAGAATTACATAAAATTTTAAGAATTTGTAAATATTTTTCAAAAACTCAATGATATAGACAATCGCTAAAAAAATTAGGATAGTATGGATATATTTTCAAAATTACAGAAATTTTTCAAGTATCAAAAAACGTTGAAATTTTAGGTAACGTTTATGGATTTCGTATATTTTAAAAAAAATATTTCCTTGAAATATGTATAATATTTCATTTCAGTTATTATTGAAAATTTCTCAAACTTGAAAATAATTAATTATATAACAAAAACTCTAATAGGTTGCACGATATTTGAAAAATTTAGGAAAGTTTCAACTGTCTAGTTGAAATCTAGGAAATTTCGAAAAATCGAAAACGTTTGAAATGTCGAAGATTGTTACAAGTGTTATCAAAATTCGAATAAATGAAAAATGTTCATTAATTTTGTAGAATGTGTTCATCAGAAATTTTTTTTAAATATGATTTATAATCTTCTTTTCCTTTTTTTTTTAAATCCGGAAAACTTGAATAGTTCTAAACAAATAGCAAACATCACCACGAATTTCGCAAATTAATGAAAAACTAGGGAAATTTTCAAAAATTGTGAGAATTTTGTAAACTGAAGAAAGACTGAAAACTAAAAATTGTCAATGATTCCAAAAAATTCACAATATTCGTAGGATTTCGGAATATTTTCTTACATCTTGTTTCCATCTCAATTTCCTCAATTTGCATGAAACGTGGAATATCCTCAAAACTTTAAAAGTAAAAAAAAAGTGTAATCATACAAAGAAGCCAATAAAACTTTGTAATTTCAGAAAATTTTTGACGATTTCGTATATTCAAGATTTGTAAATTGATGCATTTTCAAAAAGATATTCTCAACTATTCAACTCCAAATTCTTGAATTTTTTCAAGACTCGTAGAATAAATTTCAAAATATTCCTTCATTATCCTTGACTTTTCCAAGGATTCAGATTCACTCTAGAACTAGAATTGTATAGATAACAACGTTTGTCCCACAAAATCACAATTATTCAAGTGCATAAAATTTCCACCTACATGTCGCCATAAGCATCGTGTCGCTGGGCATGACAACAGGCGTGGTAATGTCCTGATATTATTAAATAAACCAAGACGAAGAAAGAATTTCAATACTGTCTTCGATGCGTACGACTATGAAAATGACGCATAATGCGCGAGTTACTTCACTTGGTGACGTAATTGCTACTTTGTACAACATCGCTGTACCAGAAAACAGCTCTTGGACATTGTTGTTTTCTAATGGCATCGTGTATTCTTACGCGGAATTTTACCCTTTCCAATTTATGCTAGTAACACACGTTTTTCAAAAAATCAATCTCGATTCTATATTCTTACAAATCTATAAAAATATAAAAATATTAGAAAATACTTTGATTCATAGAGCATCGAATTTCGAAAAAAGCTATAGAAATTTATAATATCAAAAAACCCTTCACATTTCTACAAAAAAAGTTCTTTATAGAATTCGAAATACGTTTTGGTATTTTTATGAATTTCTGTCTAAATTTCTAGAATTCGAAGTTCCAGAGTTCAGAGATTCCTCGATTTTCAACATTTTCGCAATCATTAGTTTCTTTTTATTAATTACTGGGTTAAAACAATGTTTGAAAATTTTTTTTTCACGTTATCCTAGTTAAACATTAATAATTGTAATAAGTCTGAAGCCAAGATTGTTGTTATTTTTGAGTTAGCGAAATAAGGAACCCTAAATTTTATTAAAACTGAAGAACCAACATTGAACCATTTGTTACGTCCTCCAGATTTCAGTGAGTACATTTTTTATTATTTTTACCTATTACGATCATTTTTGATTCTTATTTACATTGATTACTTTAGTTTTGAAAATCATTATTACTAAATCAACGCATTATTTTGTAATTGTTAACATTTTTATTGATTTTTAAGTTCATTATTTCTTTTTTTTTTATTTTCACATTATACAGTAATTAATTTTACTAATTTCTAGAAAAGGTTTGAAGCCTAAAAACCCAAAGTCCATTTTGCATTTCCACCCAAGATTAGAGTAAAAAAAGCATCATTATATAATTATTTGAATTTTAATAAATAATTAATAATTATTCCTATCCACAATCTCGAGAGGTTATGCAAACTTTTTTTATTTATTGACGTTACAGCAACATATGTTAAAATATACATAACAATAGAATATTTCATATTTCATCGTCCTCAACTATCAACTTTTAATAGAACGAGTTAAGGGAACCCCCTCCTTTCTCGATTTTTGATTTTTGTTATTTTCAATGGGCTGGTAAATGATGAAAAATCGACCAATGAGGTTAGGATATATTTTGATACGTATTTGAAAACTTTAAAAGCAAGAAAAAAAATTTGACATAGTTTTTTCTGAACATTTTATGGCTACTTCTTGCGGTCAACGAGAAGTCCTCTTTTTGTATGGCGGGCATGATTGTAATTGACTGGAACGTCAGAAACCGAAAAATCCAACGGAATTATAAAGAATTCATGTTTGGCTAGGGAATAAACTATTATTATTAATTTCCTGCAAACATTTACAAAATGGTGGACCTATGATTTTTTTTTTTTTTTTCAAAATCCGAGTTTTTTTTTTAAATTAAGCTGAAATAAAAGAAGATAATCATCAATCTTTTTATAAATAGTCTAAGTTATAGCTTTTGGTGTTTAAAAAAACATATCAAATTTTCAGAACGATCGGTTTTATAGTTTTTGAGTTACAATGCCCGCCATCCAAAAAGAGGAATTCTCGTTGACCGCAAGAAGAAAGCCATAAAATGTTCAGAAAAAACTGTGTCAAATTTTTTTTCTTGCTTTTAAAGTTTTCAATTACGTGTAAAAATATATCCTAACCTCTTGGTCGATTTTTCATCATTTACCAGACAATTGAAAATCCCAAAAATCAAAAATCGAGAAAGGGGGGGGGGGGGTACCCTTAACGAGAAATTCACATCATCAAAAATGTACACCTTATTCACATTTATTTTCTTCACTTAATATAATATGTTCGAATCATATTTTTATCCCAAAGATTCACCTAGATTTACATGCATAGCTTTTTATGTAGAAATTATCAGAACCTGAATCATAGTTAAAAAAAGAAAAGAGTGAAATATTAATGGAATCAATCAATGTGTCCGTATCTCTTTGTATAAATATTATCTATTCTAAGTTTTTTTAATTTTTTTTTCTCACCAGACATTTCATGAAACATAGGAAATTAAGATTTTCTAAAAATCAATAAGACTTTTTTTTTATTCCGATCGTGTTTTTAAATTTTCATTAGAAAGATTGACTCAGAATGGAATCGTACATAACCTTCTACGTAAAAATTGATGGGAGCTGAATCATTCGTTCCTAAAAATAGACGTTTGCTAAAAATAGGGGCAATTGGAGTACCTGAAAAATCGATTAGTTAACATCTTTAGCCTAAGAATATTTGTGTTATTGTGAATTTACATTGACGAATTCATCCGATTAAAAAAAGAAATGTTTTTCAAAATTGATAGATGACTTTAATATACGTTTTTGTGATTTCATTAGAACTCAATAGTGATGTCCCAGAATTTTTCACTCATTTAGAAACAGAAATTGGAAAAAATCAAATTCAAATTCGATTATTATAAAATTATCGAAACTCAGGTTTTGCTGACTTCAAAATACAAATTTTCTATTTTCGAATTTTCAGAGATAAATATCGTATTTTGTTTAATTTGAACCTTGAACGAATATTGTTTAATAATATATTTTACAAGTTGTAAAAAAATTGAAAAAGTATATTTTACATAAAATTTAATAATCTAAAGAGTAAATTTTAAAAAAATGTAAGTACTTTTTTCATTCAAACATTGTTGACAAACATCGAAAAAAAAATTATCAATGATTATTAACAATTTAGGATTCTTATTGATGAAAGCGATAATTTAAATAGAGATTTCATATGTCCGTATATAAATATTAAAATTATTTGTTTATCCCGAGTTTCTTGAAATATTATTATTAACAATTATTTACATTTACGAAAAATCAGGTGACAAAATTTCGTTATAACAAGCTCTTAAGATGTTTAAAAAATCCCAATCTTAAAAAAAGTTTATTTTTCATATTGTTATAAAAGGTATTTTGTCCATTAACAATAACAGTATAAAAAGATTATTTAAAAAATAAAACAAATCACGAATTAACTATTTTAAACTTAACACAAAAATTTAAATTAAATTTTCAAATTTTTTTATTAAAAAAACGTAAATAAATCTTCTAAATAATTTTTCAGAAAAATATATTATTTGCAAAACCTAACTTTTCCTTTTTATAATTCATAAATCTGTCAAAAAATGGAGGAAGTTTTCAGAAATCAAAAATTTTTCTCATAATCATATATCACGTACAAAATAATCTATTATATCAATTCCAAAAAATTATCGATAATCTTGTCATCGCTAATTCACCACAAAAATCAACTCGTTCATCGCTGTTTACCGAATTAATAAAATCTAAATGTTAACCAGGTAAAAAACGATGATAAAACTCCAGAAAAATGTTCAAACACACAGATCTTTTATCAGATTGACCCACATTTGATTATATTTCCTGGAATTTCCGATTTAAACTGAAAAATTCTAAAAAAAAAAGATTTCAATCAATAACAGATATCACTCCATTACGTTTATCATAATGAAAAAAAGTGCTGTGTTGTACATTCGGCGACGCGTTTCTTCATTTGATAATAATATTTTTCACAAACTAATTCGAAACCTTTTTTAGTCGTTAGAATCTGAATTTTGTTCTTAACTGATTTGCACTGGGAAAAATGTAAATACAAAGTCCTGAGCATGTGATAAAAAAAAATCAATGACAACCTTGCGACATTCCCGTGCACGCTCTAAAACAATAAAAAAAGCCCGAAACTAAAAAATATTTCCGTATGAGCAATTTTTCTCCAATATTCAAACTACACTTACTTCGTGAATGTTTTCACATTTTTGCATCATGTTCTGATTGCAAAATTTATGTTTCAAGAATTTGGTATGGTAAATCCATCTTGATATGTAAATGCAATTTCGATGAAAGATGTGTTATTTAAATGTTTTCGGTTAGTCAATGAATAAATTTACAATAAATTACGGGGAATAATGTTACCGTAAATGTTACCTTGATAATATCATTTCACGGAAATTATTATAATGGCAGGATAATCATGAATATTCAAGGGTTATTACAGAAATTTAATATCAATTAGTTAATAATATTAAAATATTTTCATGGAAAAGTTTGGCTGAAAAAAAAGTTCTTTATCGTTTTTTTCGTTTGTGTACATGTTTTTGCCTTAAAACCCTCGCATGTCGAGCAAAATTCAATCGACGTCCGTGCGCAACATACTAATAATAATTGACGAAAATCGACCGGGCGCGTGACACATTTACGCGAAACAAACTGGGTCTATAACGAAATCGCTCGACCGATGAAAAGAGCGTCCACAACACGCGCAAAAAAAATTCATGGGCGTGGACTCGTTTCACAAGATTGTCTATTTTCCTGAAATATCGCCAATCTTCAAAGTAACGTCACCTTTCCCAAATAACATGGTGTATATTGGAAAAGTATTTTTCTGAAATTTCCGCGAAAGTGAGCCATTACACCATCGTTTTTTGCTCCGAAAGCATTCCTTTCCCCATGGGTTTTGAATCATGTACATGATTCAAAATTTTCGGAAAAAGGAAAGCTTTCGAAACAAAAAACGAAGGTGTAATGGCTCACTTTCGCGGAAATTTTAGAAAAAATAATGTTCGTACTAGTTAAATTGATTGATGACTGAGATTCTTTTACTGGCACCTTCAAAGGCACAGTCACGTCCATTTGAAGATGCCAACAAAAGAATATCAGTCATCAATCTATTCAACTGTCACCAACCAAAATCCTAAAAAACAGAAAGCTTTCGTAAACTAACACGAAAAGTACTATATCTGGAGCATATTATACATGATTTCCAGGTCAAATTTTACTTACTTTTATATACTGCAGTATCTGTTAGTACATTTGAAGATGATGCAGTATCTGAACGTGCATTTCAAGATAATATAGTATCTTAAAGAGCATAAATGTTTGTAGATTCTGCATTATCTTAAAGTACATGAACGTGCGTTTCTCGATACTGCATTATTTACATACAATCACTACATATAACAAAAAATTTACTCGAAGCAAGAAAAAAATAGAGTTCCCAAAAATTCAAATAACGATCTTGATTTTCAGTCTCTCAAACGAAACACTATTCATCTCATTGCATAAATGACTATTTCGTAACATTTTACATAACTTTTTTAATTGAATACATTCTTACAATATGAGTTATAAATACAACATCTGTATTTTTTTGTCACATTCTTTGGAACATTATATTTAGCGAAACCAATCACTAAAATTTCTCCTTTTTCACTGAAGCGTAAGTTTCACTAAAAGATTGCACTGAAAAACCAATTATGTTGGCTCAAACAAATATTTGGTAGTTATTTTTTAACAGACAAACATTTAATTTATACTCGAATAAATTTTTATCTCAGACAAATACATTTTATTTGACTGTAAATTATTTTTAGTTCGGACAACTGAATTCAAGTTAACGGAAACGTGAATTTTGTAGACTAAAAAAAAATGTGTTAGAGTCTAAAAAAATCGGTTTATCAGTGAAAGCCTAAAAAACACGACAATTTTGATAATCCTATGCTAGAACTTCGTTTGCAAATCAAATAGGAAATTTTGAAAAATCCTCTATATCAAATAAAATGATTCATTTAAATTATTGCCAATATTATTCAAATTAACAATAATTTCTTAAAAAAAAAGAATTAATTCATTTTGAATAAATTTCAGTAGTTTTTTCAAAATTGATTTTCCAAAAATAGATATTTGAAAATTTCGATTCCAGTTAAACGTTGAAAAAACTTTTATAAAAATAGGACAAATTGTAAAAATATTTATGAAAGACCCAAAAATACTAGACGAGTGTACTAATCGTACGATGGAATGTGAATGTCAGAAATCCTACAAATTAAATAAAATAATTTTTTAAAGTTATTGCGAAGATAATTGAAACTTACATGGAAAGAGATGTTTGATTCCAGTGAGTATCTGTTAAGTAAAATATGGACCAACCGAAATTTTAGGTATGAGAACCAATGTTTTCAATATCACTACCAATATGAAATTCTGTATAAATAAAACTATACTTGACATGAACAAAACTTTAGCTGTCATATCCAAAACTTTAAGTGGTCTATATTTCACTAAATGATTTGGTTGAAGGAACAAGTATTTCTTTCTTTGTAGCTACGGAACACTGAAAAACCAATTTGGTTGTCTCAAATAAAGGTTTCTTCGTTATTTGACTAACAAAATATTTAGTTAACTTAAGTGAATGTTTAGTTCAAGCAAACAAATTTTTTCTAAGTAAAATATTTTCAGTTTTGACAAACAAATTCAATTTAGCAGAAACGTGAGTTTCTTTGACTGAATCTAAATTCGTTGGTCTGCACTGAAAGAAAAATCTAGTACGTTATAGAATGTATAATGGGGGATTGAGATGTAATATAGTAAATTTTACTACATACAGTTATGTATTAATTGACATATAGTATAGAAGTTTTAGCCATTCGTTCTAATGAAAATAATATACGTATAGTAATACGCATGAAAAAATATAGAAATTATGATTATCATTTCCCATATCTTGTATATTAAGAACTGTTATTTACTAAAGTAAAAATGCAATATGTTTAGTAATTTTTACTTTATATCAAATTGTAATTGCAATATTTTATCTTTTACTACGCTGCGTGGTAAAAATGAACATATTCATGGCTTGACGTACTATAATGTATGAAAAATTAAAATAATATTGTAGATTTTCCTAGAGTATAGTAATATTCCCAAAATTTACAGTACAAATTACTCTGTATTTTTCACAGTGCGAGATAATTTTTACAGGGGTTATCTGGCAATGCCAAACGCGAGATTCGGAACGAAACAAAAAAAATCAGAAAAAAATACATATCGAAGAATGCGAATGGCCGATGTGTCGTCGTATCATATTTTACACACGTTACGCGCGAGGTTAAGTTTTGAGGCAGGTCGGTAACGGTTGAAGAAGCGAGTTGCATTATCGCGACCTGCATTACCTTCGATATTACGCATCCCGATAACGAAAGCCTTCTCCGGCATCCGCGGCCGAGATAAGGAGTTCCCGAGAACGAGAGAAAAAAAAAATGAGGAGATGCGAAAAAACACGTAATCACGATTTTTTTTCTCTTTCACTGCCGGTCGCTCGCTCGACTCGAGACTGGGACAAGGCGAGCAAGAAGAAGTACGCCTTGAACGCATCCCGAGGAGAGAAAAAAGAAATAAAAAAAAAAAGGATTGCGCGTAAACAAGGCCGAAATCTCACTCATTGTCAAATGAATGCGATTTTGCGATTTCTCAATGGAGATTGAAAATAATAATGTAAAAAATATAGTGAGAAGTATTTTATTATTTTTTTATCAAAATCGAAATTTGTTAAGAAACTATCTGATGTCAGATTGAGATTTGTATAAAAAATCTATTAAAGCATCGATCATTCTTTTTCGATCATTTTTGGTTACAGCAACGATTTATTTAGTAAAACATAATCCCACAAAAGTTTTGGGTAGTATAGCCAAAATTTTAGGTATGATAACCCAAATAAATAATTATTACAGCCTAAGTATTAGTCATAAAAATTGAACATAAGTTGCTATTACAGAAATTTTAGTTGTAGTACCCAAAACTTTGGTGGGTTCATATTTTACTGAATCGATGGTTGCTGTTACCAAACAATTTTTCTCCGTGTGAAAGTTGTTACTAATCAACGAATTTTGTTTGGGAATGATTTTAGTTTGAAGCTTCAGAGTCAGACAAATTGAAGGTGCATCGAGCATAACGCGATATCCGCGTGACTCCTCGTGTCCTAGTAGGCAAGGGAGGGGATGACTAGCGATGCTCGGCCGAGTCGCGGCGAATATTTAATCTGAAACAAAATTTAGAAATCGCGATATCTCAGTTGCCTCTGGTCAGATTGACATCATTTTTAGCGCAAAACATTCGTAAATCTTTAGCGCTACTGCTGAGCTAAACAGATTGTTAAAAATGTTACGACATATGAGCAAAAAAAAAAATCAGCAAAGTTTTGTCAAGTTTTATTGAAAAAAACAATAAAAATAATTTTTGGATTTTGAAGAAACCTTTATAATATGATTTCCGAAGCTCCTGACATTAAATTTAGGAGGTTTTTTTCGAAATCCGAAAATTATTGTTAATGTTTTTTTCAATGAAACTTGAAAAAACTTTGCTGATTTTTTTAGCTTATATGTCGTAACATTTTTAACAATCTGTTCAGCTCAGCAGTGGCGTTAAAGATTTACGAATGTGTTGCGCTAAAAATGATGCCAATCCGACCAGATGCAACCGAGATATCGCGATTTCTAAATATCGTTTCGGATTAAATCTTCGCCGCGACTCGGCCGAACATCGCTAGTCATCCCCTCCCTTGCCTACTAGGACACGAGGAGTCACGCGGATATCGCGTTATGCTCGATGCACTTTCAATTAATGAAATTTTTCTCGTCAATAAAAAATGAATTATGAAGTATTTTAGATTGTGAAATTTCTAGATGGAGGTTTGGAAAAAATATTTTTGATTGAAAAAATAAAATTTATTGCATTTTTAAAAAGCTGTAATTGTGATAATCAAAGTTTCAAATTTCAATATTGATTGTTAAAAAAATTTGCTGAGAAAAAGAAACTGTGACTAATGCTTGTAAATTAAAATATAAACGCTAATGCTATTAATTATTCTCAAATCAATTTTTCGAATTTTCATTCTCGTTAATTGTTTATGAGTTTTTTTGTAATGAAATAACTACAATACAAAATTGAAAAATCTTTCTTTGAAATTATACTAATTTATATCATTTTTATCATGTTAATGTCATGGATTAAAAACTTTCTTTCAAATTTGCGAATAATGCTGAAATAGCAAATTTTTGTTTCAACGATTGAAATTTAAACAAGAAACACTTTTATCAAAAGTCATTCAATTTATATCATTGATAAAAGTCCATTTGTTTTGAAGGATAAAAAATTTTCATTGAATTATAACTGAATTAATTCAGAACATAAAAATTCCAAATACGCCAAATTTAAAAATTTATATACCTGTTAACGATTAAGTTAAAAACCATAATTCATATTAAAAATTTTTTTATTATGCAAACTCAAAATCCTTAATCTGACGGAGCCAATGATAGGATAAAAATCCAAATGTATATTTTATCACACTCTAAATCGATTTTTATAATGGAAAGCATTCTTCAGAATCTACGGTGAAATAACATTTTACATATGAAACATATAAATTACACGAAAAGAGGAATAAAAAAAAAGCAATTTTTCACAAACTAACACAATAAAAAAAAATCTCAGAGAGATTGAAATCTCAAAGAGTTGAAAATATTTCGAATGGAAAATTATTAAAAAAAGAAGGTTATCTTGAATTAATTGCATTCTTGTAAATTTGGGTTGATACATATAGAAATTTTTCATGATCATTAGTATTTAGTGTTTTAGGATTCATAAATTTTTTAATGAAATTTTTTTATCCAATTTACTGCACAGTAAAGGGTTGAAAAAAAATTTAGAAATCTGATTTTGAATTGTCTGCATTTTTCTGAATTTGATTTGAGAAATGAAGAAATTTTTCATGATCATTGATATTGAGTGTTTTGGATTCATAATTTTTTTATTGAGTTTACTGCACAGTAAAGGGTTAAAAAAAATTTAGAAATAAAAACTACGAAGGTATGAATTCAAATATGAAAAACAGGAATTTTCGGTTTAAAAAAACTTTTAATTTTAACCTTTTAGATAAAAAAAACTTTCAAAATAGTATATTTTTTATTGTCAATAGAATAAATAACGATTTCACATCAATTATTAGAATTTATTATTAATGAAATTCCTGGATCGGAACCTTTCATTAAAATTTGCGATTCACGCAAAAATAGCAAATTTTGGAATGTAAACAATAAACAATAATTTTAAAAAAAGCAGATTTATTTTAAAATATTAAAAATTTACATTGATCAGTAACTGTTATAGCAAATTTTGGGATGTAAACAATAAACAAAAATAAAAAAAGTAAGTACATATATTTATTTTGACAAATCAAAAATTTAAATTGATTAATAACTGGTATAAGTCGATTTTAGTAAAATTCAATCAGAATATGAAAATCTCAAATATTCCTGATTTCAGAGTTTGTACTTGTCAACGATTTAGTCTGATACTATGATTAAAAAAAAATTGTTCAATATCTAATTTCAGAATCTTCGATCTCACAAAGCCAACAGAAGAGAAATTGAAATACAAAATTTCACATTCCAAATTGATTTTTATGGATAAAGCCCTCTTCAGAATATTCTCTCTAAATCCAAAACTGTGGAATTCCACTGAAACTTAGTGGGAATTCACTGAAGTCGCCAGTGGCCTCGTAACCACTGATTTGCCACTGGTAGTTTAACTAAAACATCAGTGGTTATCTCACTAGTAAATCAGTAGTTGTGCTACTGATAAATCAGTGGTTAGAAAATTCGCAGCTTGTAAAACCTACGCTCTCACTTACACTAATTCAACAGTGGCTGGCTAACCCATTGAAAAAATCAATGCAATTTCCACTGATTTGGATTTAAAGATAACATTAAAATTAAATTCTTCATATTCAACACCGAAAAATCACAATTTATCATAAACTTATAACAATGCAAAAAAAATCTCATAGAGTAAAAACTAAATTGAATGGAAAAATGTACAGGGTGCGCCACCAAAATCCGGACAAATTCAACAAAAAATTCATTACAAATATTTGTCATGAATAAATTTATTTAAAAAAAAAACCTTTTTAC
>JAPYZL010033883.1:0-50164 GCA_030522825.1 Platygaster orseoliae | reverse complement strand
CCTCAATATATGTCCCACTTTACACTGGAACCTCGATATATGTCCCACTTTATACTGGAACCTCGATAAAGGTCCACCCGATCACATCACATCACATCACATCACATAACGCTTTTCACCCCCCCCCCCCCTAGGCGCCGGTTGAAAAGTTTCACTTCAAAAGAATAAAATTTATTAGAAGAAGTTATTAGGGTACAACGTACAGACATTCACTTTTATAGATATAGATAAGAATTTTCAATGCTCAACCGAATTCAAAAATTTCACCCACCTGTAGCCAGAGTCGGCCTCGGAGATCCTGCAGGAACCCCCATTGAGACACGGCTCCGCGTCGCAATAAGACCCCGCGAACTCGCAGTTCTTTCCGTAATAATCCGCGGGACACAGACAAGAATGGCCCGCCTGCTTGGCCGTGCACACCCCTCCGTTCTGGCATGGCGAGCTGTCGCAGAAATTGACCTTGACCTCGCAGTGCCTCCCCATGTACCCTGGTTTGCAGTTGCAGTGATAATTGTTCACCAGCTGCACGCAATCTTGAGTTCCTGGCGATGTGCAAGGATTCGAAAGGCACTCGTTGATGTCACCCTCGCACCTAGGGCCCACGAATCCTGCGGGACATCGGCAATCGAATCCGCCGACTTTGTCGGTGCAGGTCCCGTTGTTGTGACAAGCTCCGATGACGCAATCGTCGATATTCACCTCGCACAACATGCCCAAAGTCCCGGATGGACAAGAACAGCTGAAGTTGTTGATGAGGTCGTGACAGGTGCCGCCATTCTGGCATGGGTTTGGTTTGCAGTCGTCGACGTTCAGTTCGCAGTTTTGACCCTGGAAAAACAAAGTGTTGAGGGTGTTTAGAAAACAATTTGTTCGGAGAGGTTTTTCGAGAAAAATGTGATTTTTTGAATTTCGGGGTTTTTTTTAATCATGCAACTTTTGAAGTCCAGAGTCGCACGTTTTTCATGTGAGTATTTAGTGTAATGAAATGCAATTTTCGTGATTTTTAGTTGCTCATTTTGAGTATTTATACGGCTTCATTATTTTATGCTTTAGGCTTTCATATTTTTAATGTTATTGTGGATTTCTGTATAACTTTCTAGGAATCAAAGTGGTAAATAGTTTAATATTTCTATAAATTTTAAATAAAATATCTACGCAGGTTTTTAGCATTTTATGAATTTATGGAATTCTCGTGAAATTTTAAAGTATTTTCTGGAATTGATTTATATTTATATTTTTTTTATGGCATTCATCAATACAAAGATTTTTGGGAGCCAATTTTTTAAAGTGGTATAATATTTAAAGGCTTGGGCAAAAACAATTTTTTTGGGGGGGTTTTTCGAAAAAATGTAGTTTCTTAGGGATTTTATAGTTTTTTTGATTCCAGGATTTTTTAAGTATGCAACTTTTGGAGTCCAGAGTCGCACGTTTTTCATGTGAGTATTTAGTGTAATGGAACTCAATTATCGTGATTTGTAGTTGTTCATTTTCAGTATTCATAAACCTTGAGATATTTTTAATGTTATTGTGGATTTCTGTATAACTTTCTAGGAATCAAAGTTGTAAATATTTTGAATATTGCTATAAATTTAAAATAAAATAATATCTACGCAGATTTTTGGCATTTTATGAATTTATGGAATTCTCGTGAAATTTTGTAGTATTTTCTGGAATTGTTTTATATTTCTAGTATTTTAATGGCATGCATCAAGGCAACGATCTTTTGAGTCAATTTTTGAAAGTTTAATCAAATATTAACAATCCCATGTTTCTCCAGCTGTCGTATTTTTTATGATAATTTAAATTTATTATCATATAAATATTTTTTTTTCAAGTATTTCTACGGATTATTTTAAAGGTTCCTAGAATTTGATGCTGTCGTATTAAAAATTTCAATGATTTTAAATATTTGAATTGCTTTTTCAGAAATAAGTCTGTTTTATATAGATTTTCAGTACTTTTTTTCTTATTTTTTAAGTTTTTATACAATTTGAAGAATGTTCTGGTATTTTTATAGATTTCTTGTATTTTTGCATATTTTGAAGTATTTATTGGATTTTGTTGCATTTTATAGTATTTTTATAAATTTCTAGTATAACTCTATATTGCTATACACGTTTTTTAAGATTTGGTTCTCTAGAATTTAAAATTTCTTTAATTTAAAGAATTTGTTCGGATTTTTCAGAAAACACCACTTGCATGGATTTCCGTTACTGTTAATATGTCTTCAGTGTTTGTATCATTTAAAAGGTTTCTTTGTATTTTTATGAATTTCTGTGTAGATTTTCAGAATTCAAAGTTTTTTTTATTAAAATTTTCTGTATTTTATTCACTATCTTTAAATAATTTTTGAAATGCCATTTTCTGCAGTACATTACCCAAAAATCTATCACAAGAATTCTGCTTCAGAAAAAATTCTACTAAACCCAGGATTGCTGTAGTCTTTGAATTATTAATGAAATTCAGATCCTTGTGAAAAAAACTGCTCAAACTTGAAAAACCATAGTTTTCGTAATTTTCATGGTTTTACTATTTTATGATAAAACATGAAACTTACGAAAACAATAAGAAAACTTGTAAACCTACGTTGTTTGTTTTTCGCAAGGAGAACTCTGAGAACTTACGTGAAACTACTGTAATGTGCTCCTTTACACTTCAGTAAGTAAACTTATCAATGTTCACTTATTTTTATCATCCATCACGATTGTTTCAATTTTATTTTCATCATTATTTTTTTTACTCAAGGTCCACTAAACGCACATGTTCAGTACTTGTAACCACGAAACGCCATCACGAATACCTAACAACCAAAAAGCAAAATCCTACCTGGAATCCCTTCGTGCAGTGGCACTTATAAGACCCCACGAGGTCCTTGCAAGTAGCTCCATTCTGGCACGGCGCCGAGTCGCACTCGTTGATCTCCTCCTGGCAATACGACCCAGTGTAACCATCCAAGCAGTGACACCTGTGACTGTTGCCAATATCCTCGCAAGTGCCGTTGCTGCAGAGCAACTTCTCCGGAACCCGTTTCCTGATGGCCGCGTCCTTGCAGGACACCATCTCCACGTCGCAGACCTTGCCAGTCCAGCCTGGGGCGCAGTTGCAATGGTACTTGTTCTTGTGCTGGATGCAGGTCGCTTGGTTTTCGCATGGACTATCCGCGCACCAGTCAACGTAAGTGTCGCACCTGTTGCCGTTGTAACCGTAAGGGCAATGGCACGTGTAATAATGCCCGTGATCCTGACAAGTCGCGCTATTGAGACACGGGGAACTGTCGCACTCGTTGATCCGGTACTGGCAATTCGAGCCCGTGTAGCCCGGGTTGCAGACGCATGTGTAGTTGTTGATTCCGTCGATGCACTTGCCGCCGTTCATGCAACTGCTCTCGGTGCAGTCCTCGTCGTTCGTCTGGCAGTTTATCCCCGAGAATCCGAGCTTGCACTGGCACGTGTACGAGTTGACGTATTCCTTGCAAGTGGCACCGTTTTGGCAGGGCGAGGACTGGCACTCGTCGACGTCGATCTCGCAGTGCTTGCCGTTGAAGCCGTCCACGCAGAGACACGTGTAGTCGCCGATTCCGTCGAGACATGTGCCACCGTTTTGGCATGGAACTGGAAAATAGAATTTGTAAGATTCAAGACAATCCGAGTCGAAATTTCATCTTCAATTTTAATTTCTTTTATAGTCAGTGTTTGCAATCTGCAGGTGATAATTTTGAAAACTGTTGATTTCAAATTTTTTCGGCTTCACCTTAATTTCATCTTCAAATCATGCTCTCCAATTTCGTTATATACTTAATGCACACCTTAATAAATGTTACGTTATTTTTAAACGAGTTTGAGTTTGACGTTTACAACTATTTTTTATTTATTTCATTAATTTGTAATTTATTATTTTCAATGAGTTTAATCTATACTCGTAACTTCTTTATAAGTATGTATTTATTTCTCAGTTTTTTTCATTTCTTTTACCATGTACTTAATTCGATAAAAAATTTTTATCTTCAAATTTATGAATGAGGAACACTGAATTTAAATTATGAGAAAATAAATCATCATTTTTAAAACGAATTTGCACGAACACAGTCCATTGAATATTGTGTTGAAAAATACGCGAAATTTTCAAAACCCCTGTATCTAAAATATCAGAATCTCAAATTTATCTGATCTTGAAATTTTATACTTCTCATTCATCGCATAACTGTTGTTATATTACTTATTTATTGTGTTTTTCTCTTTGATTTTGTAGAAAATTCAAATGAAAAATCGCCAGTAAAAATTATTAACATTCAAGATCAGAAACGATTGATTTTTAATTAGTTGATAGTATAAAGGCGAATTTTCCATTGAAATATAAATTCAATGATTAAATTAATTTTAATAATAATAATAAAACGAAGGTACTGTAATATTCTTCATTTTTTTAGTCATTTCAAAATTTTATTGATGAACCCAACAATTTTATTAATTTGCAATTTATTATTTTCAATGAGTTTAATCTATACTCATAACTTCTTTTTATGTATTTACTTATCAGATTTTTCATTTCTTTTACCATGCAGTAAATTGCATACAAAATTTTCATCTTCAAATTTATGAATGAGAAACACTGAATTTAAATGATGAAAAATAAATCATCATTATTTAAACGAATTTATAAAAATACAGTTAATTGAATATTGTGTTACAAAATACACAAAATTTCGAAAATTCCTATATCTAAAATGTCAGTATCCCAAATTTTTCTGATCTTGAAATTTTAAAATTCTCATTAATCGAATAACTATTGTTAAATTATTCAATTATTGCCTTTTTTACTTTGATTTTGTAGAAAATTCAAATACGAAAATCGCCAGAGAAAAAATTAGTAACAATGAAGATTAGAAACGACTTATTTTTTATTAGTTGACAGTATGAAGGTGAATTATTGAAATAACAATTCAATAATAAAATTAATTTTAATATAATACAACAAAAATGTTGCAAAAAAATTAAATTTTTTATTTATTCTAATATTTTATCGATAATCTCAAAATTTTTATTGATTTTTAATATATTATTTTTAACTACTTGAATCTGTACCCATAACTTCTTTTAATGTATTTATTTTTCGGTTTTTTCCATTTCTTTTACAATGCAGTAAATTGGATAAAAAATTTTCATCTTCAAATTCATGAATGAGAAACACTGAATTTGAATGATGAGAAAACAAATCATCATTTTTTAAACGAATCTATAGGAATACAGTCAATTGAACGTTTTGTTACAAAATACGCAAAATTTTCGAAATTCCTGCATCTAAAATATCAGAATCCCAAATTTTTCTGATTTTGAAATGTTAAATTTCTCATTCATTGCATAACTGTTGTTATATTATTTAATTATTGTCTTTTTTACTTCGATTTTGTAGAAAATTCAAATAAAAAAATCGCGAGCAAAATTATTGACATTGAAGATTCGAAACGATTGATTTTCAATTAGTAGATAGTATAAAGGTGAAATTCTCATTGAAATATTAATTCACTATTAAAATTCATATGAATAAAAAAACGAAATTACTGCAATATAGTTCATTTTGAATTTATTTACATATTTTACTGATAATCTAAAAAATTTTCTAAATTCGTAATTTATTATTTCCAACTACTTGAATCTATACCCATAACTTCTTTTGATGTATTTATTTCTTAGTTTTTTCCATTTCTTTTACCATGCAGTAAATTGTATAAAAAATTTTCATCTTCAAATTTATGAATGAGTAACACTGAATTTAAATGATGAGAAAACAAATTATAATTTTTTTAACGAATTTACACGACTAAGTCAATTGAATATTGTGTTAAAAAATACGCAAAATTTTACAGAGTCCCTGTATCTAAAATATCAGAATCCCAAATTTTTCTGATCTTGAAATTTGAAATTTCTCATTAATTGAATAACTATTGTTATATTATTCAAATATTGTCTTTTTTACTTTGATTTTGTAGAAAATGCAAATAAAAAAATCGCCAGCAAAAATTATTAACATTGAAGATTAGAAATGGTTGATTTTCAATTAGTTGACAGTAAAAAGGTGAATTATGGAAATATTAATTTATTAATAAAACTAATTTTCTTAATAAAACGAAAATACTGCAATATTCTTTATTCTTCAATTTATTTTAAAATTATTTAGATAATCCCAACAATTTCAACCAATTTTAAATTTCAAATCTTCTTAGCGAAGACGAATGGAGATGAAAAAAAGTGAAATCAATTCGGGCTTCAACTTCATTTCACTTGAAACAAGAAAAAACGCTAATAACTACATATTTTGAAATCAAAATGAGGTTGAAAATACATTCAAAGAAGTTGAAAAAAATACGAGCTTTCGACTCTGGAATGAAATCAACAAATTTTTTTTCTAAAAATTGATTAGGTGATTATTTTTATATATTGACAATGGTTGTATTGACTCTGCATAGCAATTTAATCACTTTTGAAAGACACTATTTTTGAATAAATGTTCAACTCTGGCACAGAAAAAATTGTACGTACAAACTGCGCAATCGTCGGTGTTGATGATGCAGTCGCGGCCCTCGTAGCCTTTAGCGCAAACGCAGTGGTAAGAGCCGTTGGTGTTTCTACAAGTGGCGCCGTTTCTGCAGGGCGAGGTCATGATGCACTCGTCGACGTCTTCGTCGCAGAGTCTGCCGGTGTAGCCGACGGTGCAAGTGCAGGCGAAGTCGAGGAAATTGGACGAGGGCGAGCATTTCGCTCCGTGCAAACATCTAGAATGAGAGGGATAATGTGAAAATTCGAAAAGAGTTTTTTCGAATCAAAAACAATAAGAAATTTAATTTCAGTCGACTCACTTGTTGGGCGAGCACGGATCCAGCTTATCCTCGCAGTTCCTTCCAGTGTGAGGGAGTTCGCAGACGCACTTGTAGTCGTTGACGAGGTCGATGCAGGAGCCGCCGTTTTGGCACGGGTTATTTGCGCAGTCGTCGATGTTGGTTTCGCAGTTGACGCCCGCGTATCCTGGCAGGCATTGGCAAGTGTACCCGTTGAGGTGGTCCTTGCAACTTCCACCGTGCTGGCATGGATTCGAGCCGCACTCGTCGATGTTGGCCTCGCAGCGCTTGCCCCCGTAGCCCGGCAAGCAGTGGCAGATGAACTGGTTGACGCCGTCCTCGCAGGTTCCCCCGTTTATGCAGGGGTTGCTTTCGCACTCGTCCACGTCGCTGAGGCAACGCGCGTCGTAGTAACCCCTTGGGCATTCGCACCTGAACCCGTTGATGAGGTCGATGCAACGCCCGCCGTTCGCGCACGGATTACTCGCGCACTCGTTTATGTCGGTCTCGCAGTGCTGCCCGGTAAAACCTGCTTCGCACTCGCACGAGTATCTGCAAGAATAATTCGATATTTCGTTGTCATGTTCATAGTGTTCACATAAAAAATTATGTGGGATTCGTAATGTAATTATAATTACATAATTATTGATTTATTATCAATAACTTTAATTAATTTGATTTATTATTTAAATACACCAAACGTTTGTTTGAGCAAACTAAATTTGTTCTTCAGTAAAAGTTTCGATTCAACTAGCGTAGGGCGAAGATTACCCGTTTCCCACAGAAAACTGCACATCTCAAACGGGGGAGCATTGGAAAAAATTCGACCCCTAATGACGATGGTTAATGGAAAAGCTGTAATCTACGGCGTGTATCTCACGTCCGATGTATGTTTTACCTATTGATGCCATCGATGCAGCGGGCGCCGTTTCTGCAGGGATTGCTGTAACATTCGTTGACGTTGACTTCGCAGTTGGTGCCCGACGTGCCAGGCCGGCAGACGCACTGATAACCGTTGATGCGGTCCTCGCAGCGGCCACCGAACTGGCAGGGATTGCTCTCGCACTCGTCGATCTGGGTCTGGCACAGGTTCCCCGTGAATCCGGGGAAGCAGCTGCACGTGAAGGAGTTTTTGCCGTCGATGCAGGTGCCACTGTGGCAAGGGTTCGACTGGCAGTCGTTGATGTTGGTCTCGCACGAGGCCCCGGTGAACCCGGGCGGGCACTCGCAAGTGTACTTGGCAATCGAGTCCTGGGCATTCATTAAATTCTACGTTAATGACGATTTCTCGAGTAGATAGCAGTGTTGTAGACATGTTTGCGAAATAAATGCTGCATCGTGATTGACCGTAATGTTGCAAATATTGTGGCATCATTGACGAATTGAAAGTGCGATGGGTAACGTAATGTCAAGAACATAATGTCCAATAGTACGTTACGTCCAATCAATTATATGATGTCCGAAAAATATTATAAAATGGAATTCTACCGATTTTGGGAAATACTGTTTACATATAACATGTTTGAGATATGTTTGTAAATAACATTTTTATAGTGGAATGAGCAAGAAATAAAAAAAAACATGTAAAATGCAAAACTCTACAAAAACTTTTTCAATTTATGTAAAACAATGAGAACTAGGAAAAAAAGTTACAAATTGTAGTTCTTGAAAATTGTCGTGATTTTTAACAAGTAACGAAATTTGTGCAAATTTTTTTAAACTCAAAATTTTAATTAAATTTTTACTATTATATAACTTCTTTGTGCGAGGATCATTTTTTGGTTTCAAAAAAATTAATAATAATATTAAAATGAAATATGCAAAAATACCACACAGATATCAATAAATTATAAAATTCTAGTTCAGCCGAATTATTAAAATTTTTAACAACTATCTACATTTCTCAAAGTAAAATTATGGTCTAGATTATTTTGCAAATTTCAAAAATTTTGGACTGTAATCGTATGATTAAACATTTTTTAATATTTTAAAATGTAATATACATTGTAATATACAATGTAATATACATATAATACACACGGTGTCTGTAATTTTTCGGAATTGAAAAATTTTTCACGATGTACAAAGTTTATTAACATTATCTTAAATTCAACAAACTATTCGAATTTGAAAGAATTTATAACAATCTAGAGAATAATCTCAATGCTTTTTCATTTTCTTTATATTTTCACAATAATAATCGAAAAAAATTGATTATAATTTTTGTATAATAATTTTTCGCAATTTTTCAACTCTTTCAAGTTTTTGAAATTTTTTTATAAAATTAAAAAAACCATACGCTTTTCCAAAAATATGATAATGATCACAATACAAAAAATGTATATTATCTACTTATAAAATTATGGACTATTTAGAAAACTTTCAGTTTTTTAATTTTCGCAACATTTTACAATTTTAAACATAGTAAAAACTATTCAAAGATCGAACTTGGACTAAAATAATACGAAAATTCGGACATTAAATTATTTATCACAATTTGATGCAAATTTTTAAAAAACATACAAATTGTAGTTCTCGGAAATTGTCGTAACTTTTAACAATTTACAAAATTTGTGAATATTTTCGAACTCTAAATTTTAATTGAATCTTACAATTGTATACTATCTTTGTGTGAGAATCATTTTTTGATTTCAATAAAGTTGAAAATATTATGAAACTGAAATAATCACAATTACAATGCAAAAATCAATTAAATATTAAATTTTAGTTCAACCGAATTATTAAATTTTTTTAAAAATACCTAATATTCCGCAAAGTTATATTATGGTCTAGATTATTTTTAAAATTTCAAAAATTTTGGACTGCATCTGTATGATGAAACATTTTTTGATATTTAAAAATGTAGTATATTACACGGTTTTTGTTTTTGTTTTTTTTTTTGGAATTGAAAATTTTTTCACGATGTACAAAGTTTATTAGCATTATCTGAAATTGAACAAATCATTTAAATTTTATAGATTTTACAACAATCTGGATAATTATCGTAATGTTTTTTCATTTTCTTTATATTTTAACAATAATAATCGAAAATCATTGATTCCAATTTGTGTAACCAATAATAGTTTTGGTAACTTTTCAATACTTTCAAGTTTTTGAAATTTTTTTATAAAATGAAAAAAAACCATACACTTTTCCGAAAAATATGATAATGATCACAATATACAAAATTTATATTGTATACTTGTAAAATTATCAGCTATTTAAAAAATTTTCAGTTTTTCAATTTTTTCAACATTTTAAAATTTTGGGTATATAAAAAAAAATTTTTTAAGATTGAAGTTAGACTAAAATAATAAGAAAATTTGGACATTATATTAATTATTGCAATTCAATGACAATTTTTGAAAAACTTATATATTGTAGTTCTTGAAAATTTTCGTAATTTTTAACAAGTTATGAAATTTTCTGAAATTCCAAATTTTATAATTGAATTTTTACAATTATATAACATCTTTGTGCGAGGATCAATCTTTGATTTCAACAAAGTTGAAAATAATATGAAAATAAAATAATCAAAATTACCACGCAAAAATCAAATAATTAATAAATTCTAGTTTAACCGAATCATTACAATTTTTAACTAATACCTAATATTCCTCAAAGTTATATTATGGTCTAGATTATTTTCAAAATTTCAAAAATTTTAGACTGCATCCGTATGATGAAACATTTTTTGATATTGAAAAATGTAGTATACTACACGGTGTCTGTAATTTTTCGGAATTTAAAAATTTGCCACGATGTACAAAGTTTATTAACATTATCTGAAATTCAACAAATTATTCGAATTTTATAGAATTAACAACAATCTGGAAAATGATTTTAATGCTTTTTCATTTTCATTATATTTCAACAATAATAATCGAAAATAATTGATTCAAATTTGTGTAATTCATAATAGTTTTCGGCAATTTTCCAATACTTTCAAATTGTTGGAATTTTTTCATAAAATAAAAAAAAACCATAAACTTTTCCGAAAAATGTGATAATGATCACAATATACAAAATTTATATTGTCTACTTATGAAATTACCGACTATTTAGAAACTTTTCAGTTTTTCAAAGGTTTTCAAAGTTTTGAAATTTACGCATAATAAAAACTGTTCAAAGATTAAAGTTAGATTAAAATAATAAGAAAATTTGGACAATAAATTATATGGACATAAAAATCTTTGGTCATTACGGTTTGGACATTGTGGTGTCCTACCGACAGTGCATCATCGTACATTCATTATAAATCAAAATGCAGCCTTACTAACGTCAAACATGCTGACATCATTGATGCATCAGCTCAAGCTTTTTCGCAGAAAAATATTAGCTCAAATTCATGAATTTCGGCATTTTCTGGCAATTACATTTTAATTAATATACTGATACATAACTGATTGAGTATATAAATTAGTTTGCGTGTAAGAGAATTTCATGAATTTACCTGGCAAGTGCCTCCATTACGACAGGGTGACGAGGCGCAGTCATCGATGTTGATCTGGCAATGCGAGCCTGCAAAACCATCCGCGCACGTACATTTAAAGCTGTTTATCAGGTCCGTGCACACTCCGTTGTTCAGGCACGGATTCGTCGTGCATTCGTCTATGTCGATCTCGCATTGCGTGCCAGTGTAACCTGGAAAAGTACAAGGAAAATTGAATTTTAAAGTGCTGTCAAAATAAAATTTACCGAAATAGTACTTTTCAACTTAAATTTGAAGTAGTGTGTTTCTCAATTTCATAAAAAAAAAAAACGAAAAAATTGAAGAATAGTCTACGCGGTTAAATTGCTTTGAATTTTTGAACCCGATTTTTCAGTATTTTATTCTGAATTTTTAAAGTACAAATAAAAATTAAAGTTCAGGCAACAAAATTTTTCGTATATCAATTCAAAGTGAAAAATACTCAACTTAATTTGGAATTTGCAGTTATTTTGTATTTTTCGGGTTAAACTCTCAAAAATAAAACCAACAATTGACAAGTTGATAAAAAATCAAAAAAGTTTATTAAAAATTTATTACTTACGAACTCGATTTTAATGTGTATGAGATTGATTTATTATAAATTACACATGACTCAAACAAAATTATTAACTGTCATTTAAACCAATTAATGTTCCTTAAAAAAATATAGATAAAGATAATACTACTTTTTTCGATTCGATCCTCTACTACTTCGAAGTTACGAACACTGAGAGAACGATTTATTGATAGTTAATAAATATTTATTTGGATATGTACACGTTCCATGAAATAAAATTTGTTAACTGTTAACAATTCATATCTTGGAACAGTCCGTTCAAACTCTGATTTGTTAACAGTTAACAAATTTTATTTTATGGAACGTGTATTTTTTTGAGACAAAACAATATTGATTTGCTCATATCCAAATAAATATTTACTAACTGTGAATAAATCGTTCTCTCAGTGAAGTTTACAAAAAAACGAACAAACGAAATGTCGTTTGTATTGGCGACAACACGTTATATCTGCCCGTGTTGATTAGCGAAATGTTAATTTCTGGAACTAATCCAGTGCTAATTGATTGGGCTGGTTCGCAATATCGGCCGCGCCCGAATCGACTCCGTCGCCCCAATACGACCGCGCTAATTATCGCTAGTAATTAGAAACGGCAGATGCCGATCGCTTCCGAGAAGTCTTTCTTTGGGGCATTATCAAACGAGGACGAGCAGGATGTTTCCCAAGCTTTTCAAGCTTCATATTTTTAAGATGCAAACTTGAAATGAGTTTCTTGAATTTATAGATAAAAAATATTTTTATGTTCTTTGTATGTGTGATATGCCATAAAAAACAGAAAAATTTGAAAATATATTTTTATGTGCATTTTTAGACGTATTTGTAAAAATTTTCCTTATAAAACTAGAAAGGCAGCAATGAAAAATTCTGTGATTTCTGGACCGTTCTTTTTCCACATATTCTATGTCTTTGCCACAGAAACCTCTCAAGAACTTTCTCTTTGGACTATCCGCCCATAGGTGGATGATAGATACACCGGATTGATAGGAGGATTGTTAATTAGAGAATTTCTTCTTCTACGAGGCGATATTTACTCCAGCTAATTGCACTGCAAACGTACAAGTGGCTCTCATTGTACAGATGGGAAAACAGATTACCGAATAGAAAAAATTAACCCTCGCTCTTTATTTTCACAAAACCATCCAACTATTCGAAAAAAGTAGAAAGAAAACTTTTCGTATCTTGATGCCAAAGTACTAGAGGCGTAAGCAGAAAAAGTTGCTTATTATTTTGATCTTACAAATGTCGGGGTTCGAGTCACTTAACCCGAAATTTTTTTTTATAATACTTTTCATAATTTTTAGATTCCATTAACGACATTTTAACAATTTTTCCTTATTTTTTGAAACTATGCATTATTATTATTTATTATCTTAACCTTTTTCTATTTTCCGATGAAACAATAACTAATTTTATTCATATATCAACGCAAAGTACCATCGATTTCAACGAAATTCCTGTTTTTGAAAATTTCGCAAAGGTGTAAAGATCATATGCTACGACACGTACATAGTTGGTTTCTGTCTCGTTCATTTTCTTGGGTTGGAATATGTTTTTTTTGCAAAGTAAACGAGACGAACAAAATGTGTAATCAATGCGAGTCAGAAACGAAGCGCAATTAGACCACCTACTGTGAAAAACATTGCATCGTCCCCCATGCTTCTCAGCTAATTCCATCGGATTATCATAAAAAGTTTCTTCAATCATGCCGAAGTCAGAAAAGCACCCGAGGAGCCACGATCATTAATATCGTTATGAGATCATTAATAATCATCTTCGAGAAAAAAAGCGCGACCGGAAGACGGAGGGCAACGAGATGATATTGCTTTTTTTTGGTATACGAGGTCATGATTTCGTAAAAAAGGAGAAATTAAATAATTTTTTTTTCAATAATATACTTATCAAGCAACAATACTTTTATTGTTATTCAGAATACATCATTTTTTTACCATTTTTTTTGAAAATGACGATGATCATATAAGGACTTGAAGAAATAAATAATAAATAAAAAAAAAAAATTAGGATTTTTTTATCTTTTGTTTTTTACACTTGCTCGCGTTTGTGATCTCGTGAGTGAAATTTCTCCCTGAAGAATTCCTCCATTCTTCTTACATTGTTTCGACGTGTGGCTTTTATTTTGCCGAGACGTTTCGTTGAACAGAAAAATGAGCTTCGGGGCAAAGCAGACCACCGGAGTGTAACAATGATCGGCATAATTCGCGTCGGGGGACCGCGACCGACTGAAAAGGAGATTAACTCCACATGTTCCGGCCAAAGTTTCGACTTGCCCGCTAATTTTCGTCCCGTGAAATGATCCCGACTCGCCCATTGTTGGCTCGCGTTTCGAAAAAAGAATTATCAACTCCACTGGGTGAAAATAGTCAAATACAAGAGAATTTCACTCTATTTCATCATATTATTTCACGTTCATGATGTAAAAGAAGGGTTTTATTTATTTATAAATAGTATTACAAGTAATTAATTAAAAGTTTTTTATTGATACTTATCTAAGTAACAGTACATTTTTCGAATTGTACGAATTTTTTTTTGCAGCATAGCTCATTTTTTTGTGCCAGAGCACAATCATGCATAAAATTAGTAGCAAAAAATATTTGTTGAGGCACCAAAAAAATATTTACTGCAGTAAAAAGAAAAAATTCGTTCTGTCAGATTGTATTGAAACAGCACATTTTTTCGTTGATATAGCAAATTTTTTTTTTCTTTGTGGATTTCGGACAAACTCGCTTCTCATCTGCGATTGCATTGAATGTTTGAGTCTTTCCGCTACCAATCAACGTACAAACACGTTCTGTGCTCGGGAATCGCTACAAGATTCAATCGGGGCCCGCGCTATCGTAGCGAGGCTCACGTAGTGGAATCATCAAAGGAGCCCGCGACCGCACCTCCCACTTTTGAGACTATTGAGGCCTCGTTACAGCGACATCGCTAGCGGGTGAACCCATCGCCGTTAAGGGCAACCTCGCCGTTTTTTCATCGTCACCTTCCCCGACCTCTTTCCACTCGTTTCTGCAACTTTCTCCATTCTTCCACGTGGAATTGTTATTGTCTTATTTTGCATATCAGGTATTTTCAGAAAATTAAATCCAGTGACTGACAACTAGCATTATTATTTATTCAACTCAGTTTGATATTATTCATTATTCAGGGTGTCCAGTCTTCGGGAAATCCTGGAATTCTACTTGAATTTTTCGAAACCTCCGGGAATTTTTCATGGCATAATTAATGTGTAATTTAAAACTTAAAATCTGTAGGCAAAAAGTAGATGGAAGATTGTTCGGCACATACAAAATGGCTGAAAAAATGTTCCAAAAGTTTCCGTCACAGTGTTTTTCATCATCAAATAAAATTTCGTTACATTAAATTTTAGAAATCTAAGTAGTGATTTACAAAAGAACAGGAAAATCATATAAATTGTGATAAATGTAAAAAAATGTAAAATAATAAAAATGTATTAAAAAAGTAGATAATTAGAACGAATTTGATGAATGTTGACAAATATGGGAAGAAGTATGAATACCAGATATATTTAAAATACTCTAATCAGTTTTGTAAAATTTTGAATTCTAGAAATCTATACAGTAATTGATTTAAATACCAGAAAGTTCTCTAAATTGACGTAAAGGCAGTTTTTTTAAAAATCCTTTCATATACGTCAAATATAATTTACTTTGAATTCGAGAGTATCAAATTCGAGAAATCTAAATAATGATCTACAGAAGAACAAAAAAAATTTGTTAAATACGAAAAAGTATGAAAAATACTAAAAATTTAAAAACACCCAAAATCTATGTTGATAATGCTTCTTTGAAAGTCCGTAAACTACTAAAAAATCTATTTAACTTGAAATTCCAGGGTATCTAATTCTAAAAATCTATTCAGATATTCACGAATATATCAGAAACTCCTTCGAATCGTATAAATACTGAAATAATACTAAAAATACTGAAAGTAATGGAAATCTATGAAATTTTGAATATGAAAGCATTGAATTCGAGAAATCTATACACAGATATTCATTACAATACCTGCAAGTTATCCAAATTAATTTTTGAACAGTTTTTAAAAAAATTCTTTCATATATATAAAATATAATTTACTTTGAATTCGAGAGTATCAAATTTCAGAAATCTAAATAGCCATCCACAGAAGAACGAAAAAATTTGATAAATACGAAAAAGTACCAAAAATACTAGAAATTTATAAACACTCAAAATCTATGTTGATAAAGCTTCTTTGAAAATCCGTAAATCACTAAAAAATCTATATAACTTGAAATCCTAGGTTATCTGATTCTGAAAATCTTTATAGAAATATACGAAAATATTAGAAAATCCTTTGAATCGTATAAATACTGAAATAATACTAAAAATACTGAAAGTAATAGAAATCTATGAAATTTTGAATATGAAAGCATTGAATTCTGGAAATCTATATACAGTTATTCATTATAATACCTGCAAGTTCTCCAAATTGATTTATAAACAGTTTCTAAAAAAATTCTTTAATATATATAAAATATAATTTACTTTTAATTCGAGAGTATCAAATGCCAGAAATCTAAATAGTCATTCACAGAAGAACAAAAAAAATTTGATAAATACGAAAAAGTATGAAAAATATTAGAAATTTATAAACACCCAAAATCTATGTTGATAAGGCTTCTTTGAAAATCCGTAAATTATTAAAAAATGTATATAACTTGAAATCGTAAGGTATCTGATTCTAAAAAATCTATTCAGAAATTCACGAAAATATTAGAAAATCCTTTGAATCGTATAAATACTGAAATAATACTAAAAATACTGAAAGTGCTAGAAATCTATGAAACTTTAAAGTTAAGAGCATCACATTCTGAAAATCTACATAGTCTTCCATAATATTATGAGAAATCTATAAAAATCCTACAAATTGTTACAAAGATTTATAAATGTTGAAAAATACTAAAAACTGATAATAATAGAAATCTATGAAATACTGAAATTCTATGTTGAAATTATTTTCTGAAAAATCTATAAAAATATCAAAAATCCCGTAAACTTTAGCTTCAAGAGCATAAAATTCTAGAAATCTTTACAATTTATTGAAATACTAAAAACACTCGGAATCCATAAAATACAATCTACACAGAGACTATTTCCTCAAAAAACTGTAAAATTACATAATAAAATAATTGACAAACAACGAAAAACAAAAAATTTGTTTAATAAAAAAGTATCCATAAATAATTACGTTAAAATTATGGTTTTTTTTCTCTATAGAATATTTAATACAAATAATGTAAGAAAATCATCCAGGAAATATCCGGGAAATCTCCAGAAATTCTGTTTCTGGAAATAACTGGACGCCCTGATTATTCTGCATAATTCTTTTTTTTCCTTTTCTTAGAATCTTTCAGCAAAAAACTTTTACTTCAAGTTTGTCGCACAGTGTTATATTTCTCTATTTCGAAGCTATTTTCACATGCAAATAAAATTCAAGAACTTTGAACCGAGTTGCTCGTTTTGGGCGATCTCACAGAGGAAAATGTTGAGAGTACGAAGAGACTTACGATCCCGAGGCTAGTACTTTATCGCGCCCTCGGGGGTGACGACGCTCGGAAGTACACACGCGGCTTACGGCGAGTACACGCGTGGCCCTCGCGTCGCATAATAATCCGGACGAGTTCGCGGACGGCGTGATTAACGAGATATCGCTTTTCTAGTTTAAGCCAAGGTGATGGGGATTATTTTTTTATTTTGTTTTTTTCGTGCGTCGCGTTGCACGGGCCGTAGTTTACGCCGCGGACGCGGGAATAATCGCGGCGTTGCGTGGTTTATCGGGATCCGAGGGAAAACGGGGAATTAAGGGAGACGAAGTGCATCGGCGATAGATTATAATTATCCGTACACGAAGCGTTCTCTGATAACGTGGGAGTAAGCGCGATCCCCGAGCCCTCATTAGCAAGAGCCGTACCAAACGACGTGATATACTTGTACAATTAGACGAGCAAGTCGAGGAACCATGGCTAAATGGAAATTCAACTATTCGTTACTGGATATTATTGATCTATTTTTTATTTCAAAAATCACTCTATTAGACATTGTAGGTTTTCATACTGAAAAACTAATTTAGTTTACTCAACAAAATTTTTAGTTCAGACAAACACATTTTTATTTCTGTAAAATATGTTTAGTTCGGACAAACAAATTCAAGTTCACAAAAACATTAAATTTTTTGATTGAAATAGAATTTGTTAGAGTTTAATAAAATTTGTTTGTCTGAACTAAAAGTTTGTTCAAATCTTACTTCAGTTGTGTTTCTAATTTTAGTTCAAAATTGGTCATAAAAAATAGTGTTATTCAACACCATTAAACACTTGAAATAAGGTCCAAGTGACGATATAAAAATATTTAAAAACGAAATAATAATATGAATAATATTTTAAGATACCGTAGTCAAAAAGAACAAATACCCAAATTAACATAATCAAAATGCGATATCTCGATCCATAATTTATACCATTTTTCGTTGTTTTTTGAGTTCAACTCGAGAAACGTAAACGGCGCGTTTCGCCAGTTCAACGCCTCAATAATTTCGCGCTCGTTTCGCCGCAACTCGAGTACTTTGGAAATTGCAACTAGCGGCTTTAGCTGGATACACGCTCATGCGATATCTGATTCATTTTTTTCGTACGCGTAACTGTTTACTGGGAAGCGCTGCAATAACCACAGCCCGAAGATGCACTCGGCCGTAAAATAACGACGCTTACGAATTTAAATAAATGCCGAGGTTTCGAATCACGCCCGTAAAATGCATAGCGTTATACAGTGAAAGCACCTTTTTTCCTGGGAATCGACAAATTTTCTGCTTTAGTTTTTCACTCTACATTTTAAGAATTGTTCGAAAAATAGGGAAAACTTGTATACAAGCGACAATATTCGAAATAAAAATTATTTATTTATTAAATGTTTAATATCAAATTAGAAATCGTGGCCTCATTGAATTTGTATCAAATTAAATAATCAACTTGGAAATGTTCTAAAAGAACACACTTAATGACACTTTTAACTGGACATTCGCGAGTCGCAACTATCTGCAATTTTTCTCGGGCAGAGTTTTTGACGAGCCGCTAGAAACTCGTTAGTCGGCCTGTCGAGGACTCGATGGCCGAAGAGGGATGACAGGCTGCAATGAACAGACGGCGAAATGATCAAGCCCTGCGTTAAAGTCGGCGGAATTTTTCCCCCTTTTTTTGCCCCCCGAGTTCCTACTCTAATTACGCCGGGAATTAAACGCACACTCTTCCAGATAAACGTCGAGATATTCCCTCTTTCTCCCGTCTTCCGCGAGCGAGCTTTACGGCATCAATTTGTACGCCATTTTTTTTTGCCAAAGGGAATAATTTGGCTCGTTCAACGAAATAAGTGCGTCCTGAGTTTCTTCGAAGCGATACTACCAAACGGTTTCAAAATTTGCCTACTAGATTTAGAATATTTAACTTTGTTGATTTTTATAATTTTTTAACTACTTGAGTCAGTTATAAGAATTTGAAATAATTTTAGAGTATATTTTTTTAATATCCACACAAATTTTATGTACTTCATGGATTTGCAATATTTTTATTTTGATGCTTTGTATGTTATTCATTAATTTTTGTAGTATTTTCTGGTTTTTTAAAATAGATTTCTAGTATTTCTATGAATCGCTCTATAAATGTCTAGAATTAGATGCTATATTAATGAAAGTTATGGGTATATTAATTGACGTTTTAGAAAAAATTTCTGGATTGTAAGTTTTTTTGTATTATTTATATTTGTAAGCATTTGTATAATTTTGTAGGATTTTCTAACACTTTCATATTTTTTTTTTATTTTTGTGGATTTCTAAAGAACTTTTTAAAAAGTGTTGCTATAAAATTCATCGTTTAAAAGATTTTTATTATTTAAATTGATTAAAAAAAAAACAGTATCGCCGCAGATTTATTGTATTTCGTAGATTTCAAATATTATCTAACTTTTCAAATTGTCTCTATATTTATACATTTAAAGAATTACTCGATACATATTTTCATGGATTTTCATATGGATTTCTTCATTTTGATGATTTCTGATGCAAAATTTTCTAAATTTTAAATATTTCTATAAATTCTTGGAAAAATATTGTCTACATAGATAGTTAGTTTTTAGATTTTAATTATAGTTCATAGATGAATATTTTTAGTAATTTTCGTATTCTGAACTATTTGTAAAATGTAACATTTATTCATATTTTCATAATATACTGCTGTACAGATTTTGTGTTCTAGAATTTGTAGTTTTATAGATTTTAAATAAAATAAAATCTTCACAGATTTCTAGTGCTTTCTGTATATTTCGCATTTCTTTAGTATTTATGAAATTTGAAGGATTTTCCAGTATTTTCAAAGACAAATATTTAGGGGTTTCGAACTTGATGCTCTCATTTTCAAAGTTTTATAAATTTTGAGTGTTTTTACTAGTTTTTTAAAAAAATCTATTTCCATATATTTATAGTTTATTAAATCCTATTGGTATTTTTCGTATTCTTTAGTATTTACAAAACTTGAACGAATCGTATACATTATTTTCATTAACTTCTTCAACATGAATTTATAAAATGCAATGCTCTAACTGGCCCTCACTCCATTTTTTTTCAACCTCCATATTTTTCACTCTTAAAAACTTTTAATAAGTATAATATTCAATTCAATATATATTTTCCTATAACATGTGCTAAGGGGTCAAATAACTAGTAATATTTTTTATTGGCAATCCAACTACATTGAAAAACCGATATAGTTTACCTACTTACAATTAAATAAATTTTTAGTTCAAACAAAGTTCATTAGACTCTAACAAGTTTTGTTTCAGTCAAAAAAATTCACGTTTCTGTTATCTTGAATTTGTTTGTTCAAAATCAAAATATTTTAGAATCAAAAAAATTTGTTCGTCCGAAATAAACATTTATCCAAGTAAACCAAATTGGTTTATTAGTGTCTTATTATTTTCATTTATTATCTCATTTTAACTATCGTTATAATCATTCACTATTATATTTCTTTTTATTTTGATATGAAATAACAATAAATGCTTTCGCTGAAATGGAATTAGTTTTTTTCTAATTAATATGCAAAAATCTTCCGAGGTATATTCAAATTATTAAAATGAAGAAATTTGATTTTCTTTTAGTTTGAAGACTAACATGATGCTATTACATAGTTTATTTTTAATAATTTCCAATTATTTTCATGATTCATTATCACACTAAAAAAGCGATTTGGTTCACTTAAATAAATTTTTAGTTATAACAAATAAATTTTAATGGATTCTAAAAAATTTCGTTTCAGCTGAACCAAAAGTTTATTTAAATAGACCAAATATTTGGTAGGTCAAATAACCACCCGTTGCCGACTATTTTCCCGAACAGCCTTTTTCCCGAACGGTCATTTTCCCAAAAACTGTTTTCCCGAAAGGTCTTTTTTCGAACGGCCATTTTCCCGAAGGGTTTTTAATTTTGCCGAACGGGAAATTTTTCTATCAGCCTTAAGTCTAGAAATGCCATGGTTACGCATTTACAATTTTTAAATTTCAAAACTGTCATAAAAATTTGCAATTATTAAATAAGTTATAGAATTGTATTTTTAAAATAATTAAAAAAAAATTTGCAATTAAAATTCTTTTAATTTTGAAATAAAATGAAATTTACAATTTTCAAATTAAAAACTTTGAGCATGACTCTTATTATTGAAGACTCTTCTTATGAAATTCATAAATGTATACAATTGAAATAAAAGTGAAATTCTAACCGGAATTCGGAAATTAATACTTTCGGGAAAATTGTCGTTCGGGGAAAAATACTTTCGGGAAAATGGTTGTTCGGGAAAATGACCGGGAATCATAATGACCAAACGTTTGTTTGAGCCAACCAAGTTGGTTTTTCAATGTAATATTCATGATCACACGTACAAAACTAAAATATCTGTATCACCAATTTCTTCAGTTGAATCGGCGAATTTCTTTCGTTTCGAGTAATAATGCAAGTTCGACTAGGAAGGCGTAAAATGGAAAACACGTTTCTAATACGAAGAGATTTCGCAAGGACGAAAGGTTTCCCACCCAGGCGCGAGATCGTGATCGCGCAGGATTCCGAGGTGTTCTTTGTATGTCGGAACTTATTAATGTACGCCATCTCGCCCAATTCACGTGCCGATAAATCGCGATCTCGCGTGGGAGATCGGTAGTAAACGCGGCGCACTATATAGACGCCACGCCCCAAACAATTACCACGCTCTCGGAGCCGTAAATCTCTCGCGAAAAAGAATCCATCACGGTAAAAGCGCTCGCGTTTGCCCAAAGACGGACTGCGAAAGTCGTTTCTGATCGCTGCTTAGTGGACTATATGCAGCCTCTGTCACGAGAAAGTGCACGGAGAAAACGCCATACCGCTATCACAGCCATATCAATAGTCAGATTCGTTCAAACTCCATTTAAGGTTCATGCAACTATAATTTGATAGAGGTTTCTGTTTCTCATAAAATGCATTTCGATGGGCGAAATTGTAAAATTTAAAATACAAAAGAAATTTTCTTTCTAAATTAAACATATAATCCATACACGTATCTCAAAAAAACACTAGACACTCGTTTTATTCAGGAATTCGAAAAGAGCCAAGTACGTGGAACTTGGAAAAGTAATGAAATTTTCCTTGCCGTTACCGAACGCCTTGCCATAAAAAACCTGCATTCCTTTTCCCTTTACAATAATCATCGTTTACAAGTTCTGGAGTGTGGGAAAAACCAGAGAAATCGTGAAAATGCCTGATTTTGCTGGAATGAGAAGAAGCGATCGCGGGACTATCGCTGGAAAATTATCCGGAAGTGGAGCACGGCATGGATGCAAATGACCCAATGATTGGGAGTACGTATCAAAGTGTTCGTTTTACCGGAGGCAATGACGCGTTAAGAGAGCGCTGGTAATGTGGGTGTGGACCTCCCGTTTTCTACCGCGACACCGTGAAAGAGAGCGTTTTTTTAAACATTTTACAAGTTGATGGGTATATAATAATTTGCGTTATATATAACTTTGTTGTTTAAAAAGTTAGAAAAACTTACTTATTAGAAAAATTGAATGTGTTACTTGAATGGTTAACAAAAATTACGAGTAGTTTACTGAAATGTAAGTGTGGAACTTAAGGAATGATGACTGAACTAAAAAAACTTCTAAGAATCATTACATTCTTTACTTAATATAATTCATCTATTTTTTTGAACGATCCTGTTTGCACTCATTTATGTGAAAATTGGCCCTTTAATGTATTTACAGTAAAGATAATTAATTACGATATATTATTATGATATTTACTGAAAAAGCACTATATAGTATTTTTTCTTAGAATATTGGTAAATTACTTACCATACAGTTTCATGGGGAAATATCTACTTTTTTTTGTATTTTATCTATATTTTTAGGTGAAACAGTATAAAATATGATACAATGATAATTTAAAAATTCACTGCAATTTCATTGATTTTCTTCGACCTGAATTCCTAAACAAAAATCATGAAAATCTTCTGAATTCACGATCTGGCAACATTGCTTCCAAGCCCTAATTTATTTAAGCATTATTTTTTTCCATTACACTCGACTAACTGGCTGTGGGAGAGAGGGGTGGAGGAGGTGGAGGAGGAGGAGGAAAATTTTTTTTCCATTTAATGAAGAACGAGGATGATTGCGAGCATTCATCAGGCTTTGGGCCTCGTAATTCGATTACTTTATGCAAATCAAGGGTTCCTCGCTTTCGTAACTAATTATGGACATGTCTGGGTCGTCGCATTGCCAGTGTCCGTCGTTCCAACGCACTTTTGTTCGATTTGTTCAGTGTGATAAGGATCATGAAGGATTATTAAGATGTGATCCCAGAGTCTTGGGCGTGTAGATCGCTTTTTTTGGGGACCTATTCCGTGTTTGGACGTCCTTGAAGGGCGAGTCGAGGATTTTCGGCTACCGAAAACGGTGTCTTTGGTTAAGAAGAGATACGAGAGATACAAGTATTTTTATTTTAAAAATGAATGCATTGTCAATACACAATTGTTTAACAAATTCAAGTTTTACCGAAAATTATGAAGATTTTGAATGTAGAAAGTCACTTATAAACTTTTTCTATCTAAAAATTTTTGGAATATTGATGGTTGTCTTTTAAACTGTTTGATTTCAAAATTTCGAAAAAAAATTAAAAAAAAATGAGATTCTATAAATTTGTGGTTATTTGGTACTTTTGAACCCGAATTCTAAATAATTTATTACTGAATTTCTTAGAAAGAACAAAAATAACAAAGTGAATAAATATAAGCAATGTACAAGATTCAAAATTTTGAGCATTTTAGAAAATATAAAAAGAAGCTGAAATACATGCAATTAAATTTGAAATTTGTGGTAGTTTCGAATTTAAAAAATTGAAAGTTATTGTGTATTTACTTATATTTGCGAAGTATAAAGAAAAATTCGAAATTTATAGATATTTTCAACTTTTTAGCCAAAACTTCGAATTATAAGATTCTGAATTTCAAGAATAGAATTAACAATTAATAAGTATCTACAAAATTTCCATGTAATTTTTATTCTTGCACAGCCCAACTTTTGTAAATTTTATTTCAAATTTTTAGAATTTAAAAAAAAAACAAAAAAAAAAGAATTAAACCCATTGTTTAGGATTTGCTGAAAACTCAGACTGTAAAGTGTAATTTTGAGTAACTTGATTTTCGATGTCGTGAAAAAAAAATATTTAAAAATATTAATAAAATTCAAAGTTTTGTAGTAATTTGGTACTTTTAAACCCAAAATTAAAGTAGTTTGTTAAGTATAAACGGAACGAAAACCAAAAGCTTCAGAATTTTTATTATTAATATCAAAACATTTTTATTATTAATTCTAAAAATTGGAAAATTTGGAAAACTTCAGGAAATGTTTATAAAATTCGTAGATTTTGTTTATATTTCCCAGGACTACACATTTAAGTGTTTAAAAACCACGAAAAAAATCAATAAGTTAGACCAGTATTAATAAAATTTTGAAAAATCGAAAAACATAAAAAATCTCAAGGTTCGTCGAAAATTCGTATAATTTTAGTAAACGTTAGTAAATTCTCTAGATTATGGTAACTTTTGAAAACTCCAGAAATTCACAAAAACCGTGTAATATTCTAAAAACCCTAGAAAACAAAAAAACGTTTTATCGTACAAAATACGCAAAAATTTCACTAAAAATCTAGTACTTCAGAGAATGTTGATCAAGTTTGAAAAATAAACGAATATATGTAGAGAAATACAAAAAAATAAATCAACCTCCCCCCTCAGTTCCATTAATACTCTAAATATTTATACAAAAAATAGGCAACTTTTGTTTTAAGAGGCGTTTGTTCATAAATTTCGTAATTAGTATCATGCACGTTGTCAAGAAAAATGTCGAGATAAATGATTCTGATAATTGGAATTTTTATTCTTCAATCGCATATATTTTCAATGAAATATGAAAAACTCGTATAATTCCATAAAAAAGGTTCATCCATTCTCTAGATTATGGTAACTTTTGAAAATTCTGGGAATTCGTAGAAATCGTGTAATATTTTAAGGACTTTATAAAACCAAAAAACGTTTTCTCGTAAAAAATACTCAATAATTTCAAGAATTTCACTTAAAATTTAGAACTTCAGAGAATGTTAATAATGTTTGAAAAATACACGAACATATGCAGAGAAATACAAACAAACAAAAAAATAAATAAATCACCCTCTCCCCTTAGTTTCATTAATACTCTCAAAATTTATACAAAAAATTGGCAACATTTGTCTTAAGACATACTTATTCATAAACTTCGTAATTACTGTCACGCACGTTGTCACGTAAAATATCGAGATAAATGATTCTGATACTTGGAATTTTTATTCTTCAATCACATATATTTTTAATGAAATACAAAAACTCGTATACTCGTCGATAAAAGCCAGTTCGAAAAATATCAGATTTAGCAAAAAGACGAATATTTTTCATCGTAGCAGAAAGCCAGCTCGCGATTAAGTAACTTGGCTCTCAGGACACGTCGCGTCGAATCAAACGGCCGATTGGCTATCCGAGATATATTTCTTGCGAATTTCGCGAGGCCGATAAGATATCAGCGAGTTGTGGCAAAAACCTAATCGCTGATTGTGACCTGGGTGTGGCCGGTATATGGCTCGCTCGCCGCACATATACAAGAGCCGCACCGTGGAAACCGGCGAAAGCGGCGCGATTCTAATGTCGTGGTTGCGTAATAACATAGACACCAATGAAACTAGGAAATCATATATACCCGCGAATGCAAAGGGTGAATTTTTCACATTTGTTTACATCATTCTCAGAAAATAAGTTCAGGTCACACTGAAAAACCAATTTTTTGACGGTAAAATATTTTGAGTTCGGACGAAAAAATTCAAGTCATCAGAAACGTAAATTTTTCTGATTGGAAGAAAGTTTGTTAGAGTGTAATAAAATATGTTTGTTTGAACTACAAATTTATTTAGGTGAACAAAGTGGTTTTTCAGTGTAGTTAGATTGCCAACAGAAAATATTATGAATTATTAGATAAAATATTATATTGATTGCAAAAGTTTAGAGTGAGAAATATGGAGGTTGAAAAAAAAATGTAAGAGCCAGTAAGAGAATTGCCTTTTAGAAATTCATGTTGAAATAAATGAAAATAATACAGACTATTCAATCAAGTTTTGAAATACTAAATAATACGAAAAATACTAACAGGACATAATATACTGTGGAAATAAATTTTTTTCAAAAACCAACAAAAACACTTAAATTAAATAAAACTTTGAATATGAGAGAGCATCAAGTTTTAAGCATCTAAATATTAGTCTTTGAAAATACTGGCAAATCCTTCAAATTTCAAAAATACTGAAGAAATACGAAACATACAAAAAGCACTAGAAATCCATAAAAAATTCATATGAAAATCTATAAAAATAGGTACCCAAAATTTCGTCGAATTGTATAAATACAGAGAAAATCCGGAAAATTAAAAAGTGTTTGAACTCTATAGAATACAAGAAATCTGTAGAGATACTGTTTTTTGAAAAATTCAGTGAAATACTTAAATTCTAAAAAGCCTGGAAATATAGAGCATTCGATTCAAGAAACTGTACAATAGAAATCTTTCAAAGCATAAGAAAGAACTTTACGATGTGTGAAATAATACGGTGTTATAAAAAAAAAATCTATTCAAAAAATTCAAATCTATGAGACTTTGAATTTAAAGGCTTGGAATTCTTAAAATCTGTGTCATTTACAAAAATAATGAAAAATTACGAAAATATGAGAAAATTTAACAAAACCTAAAAGAATATAAAGTAATACTGAAAATATCATTATTCTATGAAATACTGTGAATCTATTTGGATGATATACTTAAAAATTGATAAAAATACTGAAAATTAGTAAGACTTTCAATCTTTCAGCATTAAACACTTCGAATCAATATAGCAATTTATTGAACTACTTCGAATGTATAAAAATACTAGAAAGTGCGACAGAATTTTATAAATACTAATAAATACCAGCACTATGAATCAATATATGTATGATTTTTTCAAAAATCCATGAAAATATAAAAAATCTATGTACAACTTTGGATCTCAGAGCATCGAATTCCAAAAAATATATACAAAATCCATGCAAGTACGAGATAATCTTTATAAATAATAGCACAAATACTGATAAATGTCAGAAATGATATATTGTAATTTTACAAAAAAAAAATGGCTTGAATAAAATATTAATCTATTTTAATTCAAAATTTAAATTCTGATATTTCAAAAGAAGTATCTTCATATTGGAAATTTTTTTTTGCAATTAGTTATTATAATAGTTCTAAAAACAGTTTGACGTAATTTTAGAATGGACCGTTAAATACTTTACGAAGTAAAAAATTTTTTATTGAGACTACTTACTTGAATCCGGTGACGTAAAGCGAGATTATTTATAAATAAATTTTGATATTTCAAAATAAATATTTTAAAATTGGAAAACTTAAAAAAAAAATAAATAAAATAAGATTAAGTATCGTACTAGAACAAATATTTATTAACCTATACAATTTAAGTTTCCTCCCTCCCTGATTATATTTAACTGCAACGTCTCTATTTCCATGTAACAGTACAGGAAGTAATTACCTCACATTCCATGCAAAAATGCCCATAATTCGTTCTACGATTTGATATGCAAGAAATGAAGAAATGCCATTAAGGATATTAGAGAAATTCTTGGGCTTTTTATTGAAAAATTCCGCTTCCAGTGATAAACGCTTTTACAAGGTGAAAAAGACTCGGAATTGTAAATTCAGATTAATGCAAATCGTAAGTGCACGGGTAAGATGTAAATTTCAATTTGCGTCCGGGGTGGATAAATATTCAAAGGGACGTGTTGCAGCAGTATGTGACAGTAGCTGCGGCGCATCTGTATCGCCTTCTCCAAAAGGCGAATATAGAGCGACGCGATCGCGTGCGTGGATAATATTCGTTAAAAAAGCGACGTTCCAACGGGAAGCCGATGAACCGGCTACTACGTATACGTGTATGTTAAAAAGCCGAGCTTTCGACCGGTCCATCCCTTTTTCGAAAATAAACGAAATCGGATTGACGTTATCCCCGCGATGGTCGTCGACGTCGATCCAGATAACACGGCCGATCTTTCGTTCCGATTTTATCGTTTCTGTCCGACTCAAATCCTACTCCGATGTTTACCATCAACAGAACGAACAAAAATACGAACGAATGAATGGAAAATTTACCATGATTCATCATGTCTATTCCTATTACAATTAACAATGACGTGTTTTTTTTTAATTGGAGAACGAGGAAGGCCTTCTGCGTTTAATTAAAAAAAAATGGTATGTGGAACTTCAAGTCGAAAGCTTGTATTGATTTCAACTTCATTTTGATTTCAAAATATGTAGTTATCAGCGTTTTTTTTTGTTTTACAAGTGAAATGAAGTTGAAGCCTAAATTGATTTCACCTTTTTTCATTTCCATTTGTCTTCGCTAAGAAGATTTGAAATTGAAAATCGGTTGAAATCGTTGGAATTGTCAATAAGATTTTGAAATATATTAAAAAATAAAGAATATTTCAGTACCTTCGTTTTATTATTTAATTAATATAGAAATGAAAAATTTACCTAAATACTAAGGACTAATTAAAAATCAATCGTTTCTAATCTTCAATGTTAATCAATTTTTCTGTCGATTTTTTATTTGAATTTTTTCTATAAAATCAAAGTAAAAAAGGCAATAATTAAATAATATAGAAATAGTTATTCAATTAATGAGAAATTAGAAATTTCAAAATAAGAAAAATTTGGGATTCTAATATTTTAGATACAGGAATTTTAGAAATCTTGCATATTTTATAACACGATATTCAATTGACAGAATTCCTATAAATTCGTTTGAAAAATGATGATTTGTTTTCTCATCATTTGAATTCAGTGTTTTTCATTCATAAATTTTGCAGATTTCGTACGTTCTTTTACTTCGAAAATAATTTTTCTAATCTATAAGAAATACTGAAAATTCTATTAAGTACTCAATAAATTTATCCATAATTTATCATTCAATCTATTATACGATACATTAAACTAATGAATAACTATTATTATTCAACTTTATGACTTTACTTCTACATGTTAAAAGTACTATCCTTTACCCATAAAAACCTACTATTTCTTTCTCCATTTTAAAAATCTGCACTTCAAATTCTTAAATTCAACTTCAAGGTGTCAGGAGAGGGCAGGGGGGGCATATCTTAGTATCACAATCAATGATAAAAGTATCCGAAACAAATCCACGAGTTTTGCATTCAAAGTGTTCCCTCTTATAAAGCGAGCGCAACGTAACGGTTCGAATCTCGCGAGATAGCGCCGATAGAGAAAAAGCGTACGAATTCTCTTCTGGGTGTGTCCCACCTTTCCCTCTTCCATTTCTCTCTCTTTCACTCTCCATCTCTCTCTCTCTTTCTTGATCACTCACGGGAGCGAGAGCAACACAACGCGCTTTTGCAGGAATCGCAATAACGGTAATTGCGGGAGCATTTATGCGTGCCGGCGGAGCGCTAAAATGACAAAGCCGGTGCCTGCTTCGATTACGGTAAAGCGCGCTGTAAATCTCTTCGGGGATTAAGGATACTCCGCAGAGAACTTTGGCGCGACAAAGATAGATGGTGATTATGCGATTTACCCCATGGGCAACAACGGACACCCCCCTCTCTTCCACCCCCGCCACACCCTTATATAAAGCACATGCAGAAAAAGTTTTTTCAGTGTAATTTAAGACTTGTTGGCTTAAAAGTAATTGTGAACGAAGACTTAATATAAGGTTGTAACTAAATTTCAGTCGTGCATTGATTTTGTTGCATCTTAAAATAAAATTGAATTTTAGAGTGTACAAAAGCCAGTTACGAAGACGCTTTCCCATCAAGGTTCATACTCATGCAATTCATTCACTCGCTTCGCTCGCACGCAAAACTTTTACCTTCAAAAAATCCCTCGTTATTTGACCTTGATACGAAATTTTTCTATTTTTCTGCGTTTCAGCCCACGACAAAAAACCTCCCCCTGTCATTAAATCGGAAGGATTAAAAAAATGATTGCCTGACGAAAGGAGATGGAGAAAACGTAATCCACGGAGCGACACGGGCAATTGTACGATTGGAAATTAAAAACAAAACGATGCCGTTAATCCAATTAAAACGGAATCGAAGGGGGGTTGCTTCGAGCCGGTCGGAGGTATGAACGTAACATATAACGCGGCGTTGACGGGGCCCAAGGAGGTTCGCGCTGTCGAATATAATTGGCTGCCCTTGGCTAGATATTATCGGCAACTCAAACAGGAATAATTTTTCGCGAGCCGCATACCGTTAGCGCACATTGTACGCCTTGTTTCGCATCTGTCACGCCGGGCAAATCGCTTCATAATCATCCAAAGATGCGTCATAATATAATAGAAAGGAAAACATGGAAAAATTTTGCCTACAGAAATGACCTAGAGTTTCGGAGATTCTTGAAGGTTCCGTCATTTCAGGATTTTGAAACGATGATGGGTTCCCAGAAGCGGATCACGTGGAAAATTTTGTTGTTGTTGTCTTTTTCAAGTTGAAACCAGAATTAAGATTTTAATTAATAAGGAATTTAATTAATTAAGATTCTGTGTGTATGATTCTAATTATGGCATAAAATTCCGGAGTTTTTATGCCATCAATTTTTATCAATTCATCAATTTTACACCATTCCGACATATTTAATTATTTGCTGACATATTTTCATCGTCATTATGATATAAAAAAAAAATCCCCGGTTTGAATTGACATTGACATCGCGATCAACGTGAAAAATATGATTCGAAACACGTTGGTAATGCCATAGGGCGTTCCATCGATTTGTCGTGCCTTTTTAAAATGCGGAAAAACATTTAATCGATCGGGCGCGAAGATTTTCCCAAGCGATGTCGCGGTATTTGGCGAGTTTCGTCGTCACCGTTATCTCTATAAATCCATTTGGATTTGCTTAATTGGCGATGGCTCGGGGTCGGACTCGAACATCAAATATGTTTCGCGGTAATTCAGGCTCTCGAGCTGCCGCTAGATCCCGCGGCGCGGATAATCAACGCCCGATTAACCTTTTTCAGGGGAACGTCTCACGAAACCATCTCGCGCGAGCGGTTGACTTCACGTGCCTACCGATTGCGGTTGTTTCGCGTTTCTCCGAGGATTCGAATTATAACTCTATTACTTCATCTCCTCATTTTTTCTCGCGTTTATTCGAAAAATTGTGATTCGGTGTGAATTCAGAAAACAGTTGTGATAAAAGTCGTATAAGGGTAAAGTGTGAAATAATAGCGTAAAAAATGTTCAAGATTTCGCAGGTTTTAATTCTTTATGAATTTACTGATTTTTTGTCAGAGAATTTGGAATGCTTCAATCATGCAATGTTCTCCTCTAGGGATTCTATTTCATTTTTTTTTTCGTGAATTCAAATTTCATAGTTTCTTAGTCATTGGAACAAAAAAAATTTTTTTTAATTGTTTTTATCAAAAACAGTGGCGTAGGCAAAAAAATATTTGGGAGAAGTGTTTAAAAAGACATGTTTTTTCCAAGATTTAAAAATTTTTGATCTTTGACAATTTGGTTGTAGTAGCATGATTTTTTAATTTGTTGAACTTCGGTATTTTTAAATTATACAAATTTTGGATTCCAATGTCGCAAATTCATCCTGTATATTATATTTAATTTATTAAAATTAATTTTTTTTTCTAATAATTTTAGTATTTTTCATGTTCCTTCAGTATTTATATATCTTTGGTAAGTTGTTGATATTGCTATTAGAGATTTTTATAAAACTTCCTAGAATGTGTAATGCTTGAAGGATCAAAGTTCTAAGAATTTCAAATATTTTTATAGTTTTTTTTAAAATAATATTTACACAGATTTACAGTATTTTTAATATTTGTGAAATTTTTATATTGTATGTTATACATAAAGTTTTGTAGCATTTTCTGGTATTTTGAGAGATTTCTAGCATTTCTTTTAATCGCTTTATATGTCTAGAACTCGATGCTACATCATTAAAAGTTTCAACAGTTTGAGTGTTTTAATTGATGTTTCTATAAAATTTATGCAGATTTTAAATATTTTGTTCAGTTTTTTTAAAAATATTATTATTTATACGATGTGAAGAATATTCTAGTAAGTTTATGGATTTCTATATACATTTCGAGAATTGTATCCTCTAGATATCAAAGTTTCTTAAATTGTTGAAGAAAACAAAAGTACATAATTTTTCAGTTATTAAATATTTCTAGTATTACTCAATTTTTTTTAGCATTTATGAAATTTTTTTTTGATTTTTAAAGACTTCTAGTATTTTTGTTGATTGCTATATAGATTTCCAGAATTTGATGATCTAGAATTCAAATTTCGATCGATTTTCAGTAAAATTATTTATTTTCTCGGAAAATTGTATCTACATAGATTTTGAAGGTTTTACAGATTCCTTGTAAATGAGTTTGAAATTCTTTACATTTCGCACAGTTTTCTAGTATTTTTACAGATTTCCAATATTTATTTAGATTGCTAAATACATTGTTCAGAATTCCATCCTATAAACTTCAAAATTGAAGATCTTAGGGATTCGAAAGATTTGCTAGTATTTCATGTATTTCTATGGAGATTTTTAGAATTCAAAGCTCCAGTGTTTCAAGTTTTTTTTTCAAATATGTAGCGTTTTCGTAGATTCTAATTTTTCTTCACAATTCACTATGTTGAAACAATTTTTCAAATTCTCGTTTTTTACGTAATCATAGCCAAACATTTATGATTAGAATTGTGTTTTAGAAAAAATTCTTCTGAAACTAAGATAATTGTTATTTTGGGTTCATAAAATACAAAAATATTTTTTCGTTATGCCCTCTATATTTCAGTAAGTAAATATTTAAAAATTTTAACTCCTTTCATTATTCATTAATAATATTTTATGCATCACTTCTTAGATTTCGTATTTGTATAATTTATAATTACACTTTTCCATCTTCACATAAATTAATAATTAATTTTATCTGAATTCCGTTAGGTGTTTGAACCCCTAAAACCCTAGTGCCTACGCGTATGCCGAAAAAAGAAAATGCTAATTTTTTCAAACGATACATCCAATTTCATCGACGAAATTCATATAGTACAAAAATAAAAGACCCAAAAAATGACCGTTCAGCGTCGACTTTTCGTGATTTAATGCCTGCGTCGAAACGCCTTTTCCCATTTTTGAATACTGATTGAATATGCAAATCATCCGCACGACTTTCAATAACGAATAATTATATCATTGAGATGGTATCGGCTTGTTAATTCTTCTCATAATTTATACCTCGTGACAAGAATCTATACGAAATTACCAGGGCCCAAATTTTTTTTTTTTTTTTTTTTTTTTTTTTTTTATCTGTCAATTTCGAACATCAATTTGATGATCATTTTCCAAACCAGTCATTTGCGTCCAACAATTTCATAATATTCAATTTTTCCTGACCTTAAAAATGGAGAGTCAGTGAGATGCAGTGAAATTGGAACACTTACCTGAAACAAAGAAAAAGCACAAGTTAGAAAAACAGTATAATAAATAAATTAGGCTAATAATACTATTTTATAATTTAAGCAATATTTATTTTGGTAATTAGCGATCGTGGAACATTGGATTGAAGTAGTTTTTTTCTTTATTTTCTAATTAAAAAAAAAAGAGGGGCAACTCGACATTGAAAAACAAATTTTTTATTCTTTGGACGATTATAGTAATGATTGAGAAATCGCATAAAGTGTAAAAAAAACTTCAATGCATAGAATATGCATCGTTTACAGGTGAGAGAACACGAAAAATCTCGATGAAAATCAAGCGATCAACTGATTACTTATAAGATGAAAAAAAATCTGCGTTTCGAAGCTAACTGTTCGCAAGGCATAATAATTGTACTTCGCATTAATCTTTTCGCAAGAAATAAGCGCGATTAATATTTATCGCTGAATTATCAACCAAGCGTGAGAAAATCGGATTTTCATGTGAAATATCGTTCGTTATTATTCATTATATTCCGTGTGTTTATTTACAAAATTAATGAAAGGTTTTAGATAAATTATCGGTAAAAAAAAAATGTCATTTGTGTGGACTGAATTCCGGAAAAATGTGTATGATATTTGTAAAAAATATCACTTTTAAATCTTGTGAACAAAATTTCGATCATTGGAAATTCAAAAATCAAAATCGTTTTCGAAATTCACGTTAGTTGAAAAGTGGAATGGGCAAAAGTTAAAGAGATTTCTGCGAATCGTGAGTAGTAATTTATAACTCGATGTTTTTATTTTTCTTAGTCCGACTTTTTTGCCCGTTCTTTTTCTATGCCCAGAAAAAAAAGGCAACAATCTTGGCTTAACGACTGGTCTAAGAGAGGAAGAAGCTCCAGTTTCATTTCGCAACGTTTATTGTTTTCGCCTCGTAACAAGGCGAATCCGCCTCATTAGCCGGCCAAAAATGCGATTCATTTTGTTTCTTAATCGACGTGACGTGAGGAAATGGTGTTATGTTTTTGCTCTTCGATTTTTTCTCGAGATTCTTTAATCCTTATTATCTCCAATTTGGCTTGAGTTTTTATAACAACAGGTTGGAAAATTGATTGCATTTTTTTTCACGTATTTTCGAGAGTTTCATTCAGTTGACTTATGTTAAAAAAAGGTTTCACAGATTCCTGTTTATTTTTCAAAAATTTTTTTTTATTAATTGTCAATAAAGTAGAATTTCACACATAAAAATGAATTTAAAAAAATAAAGTGTTATAATATGAAGAACATGATGTATAATGTACATAATAATTATTATAAAATTGAGAAAAAAAAATATGAATAATTACAAATACACACAAATACAAAGTATAACTTTTTTATTTGTTTATCGTGAAATTGAATTGAATACAACAGAGTAAGAAAGATCATTTTTTATCAAATCTGAATAAGTTGAAAATTCATTGAAACTTAATAGGATGACAATCCGAACCAAAAAAGTCTCAAAATCTAGCGAACCTCAACACGTTCCCGACTGACAAAGTGCCCTAATGCGAAAAACCTCGAATTCCTAGGAAACGAGCGCTGCGATAAATAACGCCTCTCGTGCCTAGGAAGCATTAATTCACTCGTTTCGAAAAAAAGCGCGCCGCAAAAAAAGCGCCATACGTAATATTATAAATCACGCAAAACTCGGCGCAACGCTCGTCGGGGGTTACATTTTTTTCGCGTCGACCCAACGATAAAACACTCGGAATATGGGCCGCGCGATTCGGTTGAGTTTCTTGGGTTTTTTGCATTTTCGAGCGGCTCGAGGAAGCGGTGAATTTTCGCGCGTCTCAATAAATAACTGATAAGAGCGTACTAGTTTTGCTCGCGAGGATCGAAGGTCGCCTCGCCCAGCGAGCAAGCGCTTATATGTAGGGTAGCAATGCCATTTCGTAATGCACGTATCTTCGCGCCTCGGCTCCACGTGCTGCTGAGAAACTAGCGGTACCGTTGGCTAGATCCAGCTCGCCATCCGGATGGCGAATCGACCACGGATGCGGGGCCGAAGGTCGAACTAGGCACGAACACACCCGTGACATCGCAACAGGACCTTTCCCGATCCTAAGGCCCCTGAGAAGGTAAATGCCATTTTCGAAAATGGCATTGGCAATACTCGTTTCAGGCCCCGAGAAGTTCGAAAATACATTGAATGTAATGCTTATTGTGAAAATTGAATCTTATTTTAAGATGTGACAGAATCAGGGCATGATTTGAAATTTAAATATTACCTGCAATTTAAGCGGGCAAGTCATTAATTTCAAAAATCATTTTTAGTTTGAGACATATACTCTTGATCTAAGACTTGCTTGCTTGAAAATAAATTTGTATACGGAAAAATTCAAGATGATATTTGAATTTCAAGTCGTGCCTTAATTTTGTAGCATCTTTAAATAAGATTAATTTTTTTGAGTCACAGTTATACTGCATCAAATTTTCAAAATAATACTTTTTTACACTCTAAAAATTGTATCTTATTCTAAGATGCGGCAAAGTCAAGGCAGGACTTGAAATTCAAATAGTACCTCAAATTAAGAAGATTTATCATAATCTGAGAAAATCATACTTGATTCAAGACATATTTTTCTGATGTTAGACTTGCTTGCTTAGAAAAAAAATTTCAACATGGACTAAATTTAAGATAATATTTGAATTTCAAGTCGTCCCTTAGTTTTGCGGTATTTTAAAATAAGATTCAATTTTTAAAGTCAAAGTCATACTGCACCTAATGCCTAAATATTCTCAAAACACTCATTTTTTACTTTTTTACACTCTAAAAATTGTATCTTATTCTAAGATGCAACAAAATGAAGGCACGACTTGAAATTTAAATATGTCTCTAAATTCAGTCTATGTTCATAATTATTTTCAGTAATTGTAAATGCCCAATTCTTGGGCATATCTAAAATTGAGAAGATTTATATTAATTTGAGAAAATCATACTAGATTCAAGACACATCATCTCGCTTTCAGACTCACTTGCTTGAAAATAAATTGAATATGGAAAAAGTTAAAGATATTTTATGAATTTCAAGTTTTGCTTTAACTTTGTTGCATTTTAAAGTAAAATTGACTTTCTGAAGTGGGTTTTTTTTTCTTTTCATTTGGCTATGAAATAATTTGATTTAAATATATATGGATTTTAATTGTTGTATCAAGGCTTGATGTTCTCAAAACTTGCATCAACTATTAAAAGAAAGTTGAAATAAAACAAATTTCAAACATTTTCAAATATTTAAAATTTTAAATAAAGTATACTCAATATCGATAATATTGAAAATATTGAGTATTGTATTCAAATTTCAGGAAAATAATCAAACTTTCACTTGGAACAAAAAATTTCATTTACTAATTTATGTAAGATTTTGGAACTATTAATTTGTTGTTTTTTTTTTTTTTAAATAGACAGTTAATAATGATGAAAATTTAGTAATTCACAGGACTGCATTGTCCAAATTTCAAACTACGAACTATCGAATCGTTCAAAAATTATTGAAGCCTACTTCACCTAGATAAAAATAAACATTTTCTCTGTTTTTTTACATATAAATTTAAATATTCGATTTATCAAAGTTAAAAGGCATTGAAAATTTGAAAATTTTCTTTATTTTTTTTCAAACAGTTGTGTTCTTTAAAAGTGCAGATCAGACTCCAAATTTTCAAAATTTGTAACAAACAATTATAATTACAAAAGTTTTGGATGTAAAAATACAATTTCTTTTTTTTTATAAAATTAACTCTCAAAAGTAGCCATTCACGCAATTTTCATCAAATAAATATGAATACTTTCTTTTTACATCTTTTGCATTTTGTGAAAGAGACGCAGATAGATTGAATTTTCACGAATATATGCACAATATGTGTAATAAGCAAGAATGGCATTGACATGCAAAAAAAAGTTGATATTCAAATTTATTTTCTGCGTATCCACAATTAATTAACCCTCATTGAAACAATCACGCCAATCGCCGTCGAGAAATTTCGTCTTTTTCTTCCAAAACGAGGCCCCGTCGTCCACGGTTCACGTGTAAACGAGTGGTACCCCAACCGAGCACGTTTTTTTCGCGAATTCGAGCGTAAAAGCGCGAGGCGTACGATGCCCCGGGCAGCGAGCGGTTTCGGAATAGTAATTATCGTCCCGCCGACACAACGAGATATAAATTGCAATCCCAGCCAGGAGAGAACCGGACCCTTCGTTCTCCCTTTTCACCCCCCGCCCTCCTCTTTTTTTTCCCTGTTCCGTCCCTCAACGCGGTCGGCTTCTTTTCTGAGGGCAAAACCCTACCGCGCGCACAGGTGTTACAGGTGTTCTCGCTCCGAGAACATCCAAACGCGTATGTTTCTCAATGAAGGGCCACACTACGCTTCCGCTCCGCACTTATTTTCGACTCAAAAAACATCACCTCCGAACAAGGCCGGCGAAACGCTATTTTTTCGATCATGGTCGATCATGTAAAAGTGTTGATTTTTATTATCATATTTCGGAGAAATGTGTAAGCCGAGTAGCACATTTCTCAAATTCGTATTTATTATAAGGAAACAGGATTTTTTTCTGATAATTTTATAATTATTCATGTTCCTTCAGAATTGTATGTGGCGTGGACTGACAAAACCTACCTAGCAGCACATTCCTTTAGGCTTACTTTCTAATCCTCTGATGATGTGCCTAATGGAATGTGCTGTTAGGTAGGTTTTCTCAGTCCACGCCACATATAACATGAATTCGTAAATCGCTGCATATCAGCGTGGTTACGAATTTTTCAAGTGAGCAGTGCTACTCGCCATCACATGTTCTGCAGCCCTTGCCTCCATTTTTTTCTCCCCCTCATATGTTTTTTTACACTACTTTAACTATCTTCCCCGCAAAAAAGTGGCAACAATTTTGAACTTAACGACTGGTCCAAGAGAGGAAGGATCTTTAATTCCATCTCGTAACTTTTATCGTTCTCGTTTAGTAACGAGGTGGAATTCGGACCATTATCATAGCGCTAATAGGATATCGCTTTCAATTATTATCTTCAAAAATAAAATTCATCTGAACTCCACGAGAAAAAGTTACGTTATATAATTCCCTTATTAAAAAATGGAGAAAGTATTTTCAAACCGAGCGGAATGATGCGATTTTCAAAACATGTATTTCATTTTCGTGAGTGCAAAGATGAGCGGGCTCATTAGCAAAAAACCTGAAATATGCTCGGTTTGGTTTCTTAATCGACCTGACGCGGGAATGATTTCCCCGTAAAAGGCGCTAAAAAGGTTTGGCACTGAAAGCCGGATAAACACGTATCGGCAATAAAGGATACTTCGTGATTTGAAGCGCCCCTCCTGATAAGTTAATGGCGGCCCGGAATGGACCAACGAGACTTTTACAAACGAGTCCTCTTCTCTATCTTTCAGACTCATTCGTTCCGATTGTAAATGCAAGCTTTTAAGGGAGATCACTTTGAAATTTCACTGCTGGTCCCCCTCCCCTCCCCAAAATCAGGTTCTATGACTTTCCCTTTAAAAAATAAAAATTTGTTGAGAAACTTATCGATTTATCGGTTATTATTATTTTCTACATTTATTGGAATTTGCAGAATTTTTAATTGAACAATTGAAAAATCAAACAATCGAAAAAAATTTTTTTTGAATTATTTGAAAATCAACTATGAACTTTCGATATTATTTATTTAAATGATGATTTTGTTGAGAAATTAGTAGATGCCAGATCAAAAATCTATTGATTTATCGATGATTATTATTTTCTGCATTTATTGCAATTTGGAGCATTTTTTATTGAACAATTGAAAAATCAAACAATCGAAAAAACAAATATTTGAATGATGAAATCGTGACTTGGACTTGAGAATAATGAATATATTTCACCACCATCGGTTAATTACAAATCAACTATTACAAATATTTGATCTTATTTATCCAATGATGATTTTTTTCAAATTAACCATACAATGAAAGTCAAAAAGAAAGGCGAGAGAGGTGGCAAAATTGAAAAAAGTTATATTTATTGATTCGATTAAGAAAAATTTTAATTTTGAGATCAGAAAAAGTTGTCAGAAGAAAAAACAAGATTGAAAATTTGTGTTGAAAAATGTGTTGAGAAATGAAGGAATTTCTAAATATCATTTTTATTAGGTGTTTTGTACTCATAAATGCTCGATGAAAATTTTTTTATCGAATTCACTGCAAAATAAAAAAGTTAAAAAAAATTGAGTGAGAAATATATAGGGATTTGCTATAGGTATATAAATAAATGTCGGAATTTCGCAACCCGTGAATATTTGCATCGAAAAATCGAAATTATTTACATTTTTCTAAACTCGTCTTGAAAATTGAAATTTTATTTCATCTCTTTGTTTTAGTGTTTTAAATTCATAAATTCTAGATAATAATTTTTTCTTGAATTGACACCAAAAGTAAAAAAGTTGAAAAATTGAGAAATAAATGAATGAAAAATAATTGTAGGTATAGATTAAACAAATCAACAACAAAAATTTTGGATTCATAAAGATTTGATTTCTATACTTCGATCGAGGAATTTCCAAAATTTTGAATTGTTTTTTTTATTAGAGAAAATAGTAAATTTGCATAAATAAATACAATTTATTACATTTTCAGACATTTATAATTTAGAATTGGAAAAAATAGAATCATTTCATGATAAAAAATTTCTGATGGATCAAAATTCAACGACAAAATGTTCTTTTCATTAAAAAACAGCAAACTTTTGTCTCAAAGGCTGAAAAATGAAAGAAATACATTTTCTAATAAAAAATGTGTTATTTAGGCAAATTTATATAGTTAAGAAAAACGAAAAATGGAAAAGCAAAATTTTTTTTGATTTCTAAAAAATCTTGATTGATTATGAACTGCTGTAATGTTGATTTTAAAGGAATTAAGTCATTATTATTGAAAACTCTATCTTCCAGTAATTTAATCCAAAATAATAATTATATTCTATTCTTTCATTTCTGGTATTTACTGTAAGGTTATACATAAAAAAAGTAAGCAAAAAAAAAAAAAAAAATACAAGAGAAAAAATTTGTTCAATAATTGGTTTTCAATGGTTCAATAGCAATTTTTCGCTTTGCCAACACAAATTAATAAACTTTACTTATTTTGCAAATTTTTTATTTGAAAATTTACAATTTTTTCTTGCAATCGTTGAAAGCTTTTACATAAGAAAAATCAATCCAAAAAATAACAAAAAAAAATTTTTTTTTCAAAAACTGGTTTTTAATTATTTAATAGCAATTTTTCGCCTTGCCAATACAAATTAACTTTACTATTTTTTACACAATATGATATTATTTCAAGTAGCTCATCATAAAACGCAAGTAATCTATCAACCATCTCCAGTTAAAAACAAAATAAGTAAAATTCAAATAGAACCCCGCTTCCAGTATACATGTACGTCTGCTAAATTTCATAATTTTGACCTCCAATAATTTAATTTCATAACGATGGTAATTTTCGACGCTCGGTTGACCGGGCGAGTAACTTATTTTCTGCGTTAATGCATCTTTAGGAGCGAGAAACGGTTTCCTTGATAAATCCCTTGCACCCGAGCGCGCCGCATTCCAAAGTGCACTTGATTCGTTTTGGAGGAGCCGGTTCGCGACGGCAGCTGCGGGTTCGGGATGGGGTCAAACGCGCACTACGTGACTCTTGCGACCCTGTGCGGTCTTCCATCCTCGTCCCACCGCTTTCCTTCCTCATTTGCCACATGCAATATCTCATCCTTTCATTCACCCACCGCCAAATTAGCCTTTTCCACATATTACGTCACTTCTCCCTCATTCGCCAATTAATTGAAATCATTTCTTTCCCATCTTCCTCATATATACATATGGATTCTTGCACTACATAATTTTTATATATCACAATACAATTCTGCATTTTTTTGTTGTGAAAATTAAAAAGTACGATGTTTCTAACATTAAAACGTTTGAAAATTGTTTTCATTACCTTAAATTTCAAGTGTTATGAATAATTATTGATGTTTAATAAAATTTATTACATGTTAGAGGCGTAGGTAGATCAAATTTTTTGGAGGAGTTTTTCGAAAAAATATATATTTTCTTTGGGATTTTAGAGTTATAATATTTTTTGAAGATCTTGTAATGTTAGTACAGTTTTTCAGTTTCTTGAATTTCAAGATTTTAAATTTGAACAACTTTTCGAGTCCGGAATCGGACATATTTGATACTATGAAATTAAATTTTTGTTATTTTAAAGCAACTTAGTTTTATATTTTTTTATATGATACATTTCGTATTTTTTATATTTCTTAGGGTATTGAAACAACTCGAAAGGATTTCTTATATTATTATGCTTCTTTACAGCCATTTTGAAGTTGATGTTCTAGGAATCAAAGTTCTTAAAATTTTTTATATGTTTATAGATTTTTTTGAAAATAATATATACATACACAAATTTGAGGTATTTCTTAAATTTCTAGAATTTTTGCATTGTACTTATTTATAAAATTCAGTTTAGTTTTCAAATATTTTTATAAATTTATTATACTTTTATAGATCACATTATGAGTTTTTAGGATATGATTCTACAGTATTGAAAATTTCCATGATTTTGATTTGTTAATTTTTTTCCTTAAAACTGTATTTTTTACATAGATTTCAACTATTTTTTTTTTTTAATTTTTGGTATTCGTACACCCTGAAGAATTTTCCGATATTTTTTCATTTTCAATTTAAATTTCTATATGTAATTAAAATAATGTTCTGGGATTCAAGTTTCATAAATTTTTGACAAAATTATCTCTACATCGTTTTTCAGTATATTTTGAAAGATTTTCAGTGTTTCTCGCATTTTTCTGATATTTATGAAATTGTGAAGAATAATAAATTTTTTTTCTATTTTTAGTATTATTGTGGATTGGTATATAGATTTTTAGCATTCTTTGTTGTAGAGTTCAAATTTCAATCGATTTTCAGTTTTTTTAAATTAAATTATATTAAATTTGTAATATCTCTCGCATTTTTCTTAAATTTATTAGACTTTGAATGATTTTCTATATTCTTACAATTTTTACTATTTTTGTGAATTTCTATATAGATTTCCAGCATCCGTTGTTTTAGAATGCAAATTGTGATCGATTTTTAGTAATTTTCTAGATTTCAGGGAAAGTTACATGTATATAAATTCAAAGTATCTTATGAATGTATTCTATTTATGTATTTTTAAAAATATTGACCAGGTCTAGTATTTTTATAGATTAACGGTATATTAATACATTGCATACATGCTTTTCCGAGTTTAATGTTCTAGAATTCGAAGTTTTACAGATCTTATGTATTTTTTCAAATTTTTTAGAAAACATTTTTTTCATACAATGTTCAATTTCCTTTAGTATTCTTTCAGAGTTTGTATGATTCGAAAAATTTCACAGCATTTTGAAGAAATTTTATCTTAATTTCTAGAATAAGATACTTTTGAAATTTTTTTTTTTTTTAGCATTTTAGGTGATTCCAGCTTTTTGTTATTAAACTGGGTTGGAATAGTTTTTCAAGTTTTTACCTTCCACAACACTATTTTTGCCCAGAATTTATAAAATGAATTTTGTTCAAGAAAAAATTCTCTTGATACCAGTGTTATTGTTATTTTTAAATAAGTGAAGTTGATAATTTTTTACATCATTCATTTTCGACAACCTACTTGAAACCATTTCTTATACTATCTACTATTTAGTTATTACATTCTAGATAATTTTCACTCATTCCACCATTTATTTTCACAACTATTCTTCATTTTGACATGAAAAATTAAAAAAATTAATTTAAATCTTAACTCCCAAAACCCTTCTCTGTCAACGCTCCTATTTAATGTTCATGTAACTTCATGCTCGAGTCCCCAAAAAATCGGTCTCTGTTCCAGACCCCAACTTTCAGCTTTAACGTTCTTTGTGCGCTCGGGCACGTACTTTCTTCCAGGGCGTTTTCTTTTTATCCCAACCTTTCCGCGCCTTTCGCTCTCTCATTTCCAATGCATTCGATTGCATTCGACGCAACAGCAACGGTGCAGTAAAATCCCCGCGAATGTGGCCCGCCAACAGCATCCTGCTCGAATATATCACCGTTACTCGATCACCGCAATCACGGGTGAGTCCAGCAATCCGTACTGTGGGGGGAGGGCGGTCACGACTTGGGAAACGAAAGTAACAAGCGAGCTCATGCTCGTTGACACATTTATCTGGGTCTCCGCCTATTTCAACCGAGCGCAGCGAGGGCCCCGCCGCCGCGCACGTACGTACTACACATGCCGTGCCACGTTCCCGATAAATTGCTACTCTTCGCCGCTTTGCGCTATCTCCGTTCTATTAATCTCGGTAATTGAATCAATATCCACCGCGTGCCTATTAATAACCAGCGGTTCCCGTTGATCTCTACCTCAATTTGACGAGAGCCATTTTGAGAAAAATAAAAAAGAACTTTTTTTTACGTTTGTTGAAAAAAGGTTGAAACTAATATCGAATTTTGTCAGGAATCAAAAAGATCTTGTACGTTTCGTTCAAACTGTTTAAAAATTTGAAACAACTTATTCTAATTCGCTGTAACAGACACGTTGTAATTACTTACGAATTTTGTCATTTATAATTTGAATGCATGTTTTTCAACTTTTGTAATTTTTCGTGCATATTTTTATCAACCCTGATATATTCTTTTATGATTTTGAAAATCATCAAAAAAATTACCAAAACATGAAAAAAAAATATCCTAAAAACGTTATAAAGCTCCTTTTACAAAAATCCATCTCTTATGAAAGCAGAAAAATTTCGTCATCCTTGAAAAAATTTTTCCGCGGTACGTACAAAGAGTAGATAAATTTCCTCCCGATCCAAGGATCACGGATTCCTCCGGACAATATCAAAAGCGGGAGCGTCGGGCATCTCGATATAGGATTCCCGAGTGCCACTTTGCAGCGAGACGAAAGAGGGATAAAAAAAAGACACCCGGGGCAAGGGCAAGGGGAGGGTGAGGAGGGAGGGGGATCTCAATAATTTTAACGAGCAACGAGTTGGCGCTGCGTCGTCCCGCCGTACGCGCGGCATCTATGCACACGCGCTCCGCCATTTTAATTGGTCACGAATATTTTCGCAAGCTTAATTCGACGATGCAATCGTACTTTAATTAAAAATTATCTCCGAATCTTACCGGGGAAACGGGAAAGCTCGCTCGAGAAACTCGTTCTATTTCACTGGACATCTCATTTTTTTTTTTTTTTTTTAAATTTTTTTTCGATTTGATACAGGGGGAAAGGGTGTTTTATAAACAGGATTTCGTAAAGGAAAATTTTGCAATTTTGATTGTTTGTTTTTTCAAAGGGTGTTTATGATGTTAAAAAACATTTTTTGGCTTATTGAAAAGTATTGAATTTTTTGAAAATAAACAATTTTGAAGTGCAATGTATTGTAAAATTTTATAAAATCATCGAATATATATCTAGAGTCACTTGGAAGCCAAAAAAGTTCAATGAAACTTCATTTACTCATAAATACTCAGGCACTGAAATAGTCAAGCTACCGGTTTTTCCCACTGCACAAGAGATATGAAACTTTTCAAGTTGAACAAAAACTGAAACTTGGTTTTGCATATACGAAACACGCCACGTTACACGAGAAATAGGTTTATTAAATTGAGTTGCAGGCAATCGCGCGCGGAATTACGCTGACATTAAGTCGCTCGCGCGAGTACGGGAAAAAAGCCTGAAACTATTAAACCGGGGACTCTTGCGAGATAAGCGAGACCTTAATGTTGCCACGAAATGCGAGCGACTTTCGCGAGACTCGGACACGTTTTATGCTCGTACGTAGTATATAAACTTTTCGTTAACAGCGGATTAAATCGACGTGGGCTCATTTTTTGTCGCCTATATACGTTGACGTAAGAAGAGATAGAACGAAAATTCACGAGTGCCTTAAGGCGATTATGACGGTGAAAAATTGTTCTTGGGCGAGTTCGAGAAGCCCGGCGTTATTAAGGCCACCATGATAGCGGATCATTTTTTCGTGGAGCAAAAAGTTGATTGACCAGTCAACAGTCGAAAAGTGAATTTTCGAAGTATAAATCATACGGCTGATGAAGTTGATTCAAACTGGAAATTTTCGAGAATGGTAGAACATCACAATGTCCAAACCGTAATGACCAAAGATTTTCATGTCGAAAAAAAATACATTAGATGGATTTAAAAATTTGGTAATTGAAAGTAAATAAACGATTCAAATGCAAATTCTAAGAAATATTGCAAACAAATGTTATTGATTTATTACTTTTTTTCCTATACCTTTCTTCAACAAATTTTTCAACATTCAAAGTGCAATTCTATTTCAAGTGCAACTGATTTAAGGAATAACTTTCTTTTTTCACAAAATTTAGCTAGGTTTACACCATCGGCGCTGATATGAAAGGTGTAAAAGAGCGATTGACAATTCGGGTAGCGCAAAAAAATTCGTACGTGTCACGTGTTTTAATTCGAACGCGCCACACGTCAGCGACATGCCGCGAACATGTCGAAACACGAAGTGGAACATGACGGATAACGTACGATCCTTGTCATCCCCTTTGGGCCTGACTTCAAAAAACTTGAGAGATTATTTCGGGATGAAAAATCCAAGCACCAGACGAAAAATTAAGAAAAGTTATAATTCAAAACCCACATCCAAATTACCGCATTGTTTCCTTTAATTATCGATTTTGGTATTCAAACGTTCAAATATTTTTTCGACATTCACGGAAGAGTTCTGCAAATCTCCAAAGACAGCATTTATAAATTTCTAGGATTATTTGATGAAAGTTGAATAAAAGACGCGGAATTTCGAGAAAAATAAAAAATGATGAAGGATTGGCTGGGGGCAGGAGGGAGGGGAGGGAAACACGGAAAAAGAAAAACTGCGAAGAACTGCGGACTTTGGAACCCACGAAGGTGGTTTTAATGAGCCACGGCTTGGGCTCGCGCCGATATTCCGAATAGGTATTCGAATCGATGCTATCTTGGGCCTTGAACGAATCCCGGGCATTGTTAACGTGTCCGCGACACAATGAGAAAATGTTCCCCCGGGGGGGTCAAGCGTCCGAATGTTTGTAAAAGGAATCTTTAATTCGAAGGTCGGCGAAAATGATGTTCACCATGCTCGAAAAAATCTGTTATCTATTGAAAACTATGGTTGAAATAGAAACCATGCTACTATCAAAAAAAAATTTTCGTGAAAATAAATTCGTAGATAATAAAAAGTGGAGTGATTTTAACTGTATAACAAGTTTAACTGGTAAAATTAAGAAGTAAATATTGAGTTGATTCGACTAATGTGCTGTATAATTAAAAAAATGTGGCGTTATAGATTTAGCGCTTATATTTTCTTAAACGTGACGTCCCTGTCATTTCCCTTCCATCTTTTTAACATAAAATCTTGATTTAATGAGAACAGTTTTCATCGTAAATCAATGATCAGAGTATATACCGATTTATACAGACCCCCTCGTTTGAGTGTTATAATGAAGAAAAATCCTCTTGCCCCTCTGCCCCTCTTCAATTTTTCGATTTCTGAAGCTTCTCGGTGGATTCGTCGTGGTCCTCTCGCCGATACCGATAGACTTTTTACGAGCCGCGTATAAAGCTTTTACGACGCACATCAACGAATGAGGTGCAGAAGGTGGTCCGCGCGCTTTGCTCATATTAATGACCAATTACATTTTTTATCCCCCAAGACCGCTCATTACAGTCGCCAATAAATGTAACGAAAATATTCATATTTATCGCTACCCCGTTTTCTCTTTCCAGATTTACATACCGAGTAAAAGTTTTTTATCTCTCACTGTTGTGATTTTAAAACGATTTGTTTTGTTTGCTCTAAAAAACGTCTTTTTTTATATTATTCTAGGAGAATCACAGATAAATTTTTAAAAATTATTGAATTTTCGGAAAATTAGTGGAATAATATGCAAAAAATTCGTAGAATAGATATTCCTTAATCAAAATAGAAATAATAATAATAATGTAGTAGATTTTGTAAAAAAACTTTTTTTTTCATAGGATATGTACCTTATTATTATTCAATAAGCGTAACGCTTAAATATAAGGATTTTTTTTATTTAACATGTATGTACACTCTGTACAAAAAATTTGTTCAATTTAAAAACCCCAAAGTTAAAAAAATCGGAAAAACGTGCTCCTATTACCAGAGTGTCAACAATCAAAAATTACTAAAATCTCGGAAATATATTTTCTCAAAAAACGCCTACACCATTTACAGTTGTCATAAATTATGAAAATCGTATCCTCAAAACGAGTTAAATAAGCCGAAAAGTGCGAGGATGATTTTTTGTTGGCGTTTATCAGGCAGGCCGGAAAAGGCTGTATGGAATAGGCGAGAGCACGAAAGTGGCTCGCAATCAATTAGCTCGGAAAGCGAGAGAATAAGTTGATAAAATCGACCCAGAACTAAAAGGTTCCGATGCATATCAGAGCCGGGGAAACGCGGAATTTATCGGGGCCCGATAACGCGAGAGCGGCGAATTCCCACGCGCGAGATCGCGGCGTTCCCATCAATGCCGCGGTGTGTCCGCCGAATCGTGGTCCAATTTCCTTGACGATTCCGTAACGAAATTGAATAAAAATTAGGAAAATGGCGACCTCGTGAAAATCGTGCACTCTCGTGATCGTTTATTTCCGCAACACGAGTGCTCCTCGAGGAACGATTATTATATTATGGACTTCAAACAATTTCCCAAAATTTCCAAGATTGAACAATAGTATCTAAAATGATTGAATTTTTCAAGGATATTACAGTATTTCAGTAGTTTTACGTAATTTTCTCTAAAACTTCGATACTCTAATTTTCATCTAACATACAATAACATTATAACTTGTTCAAAAATTTCGTCTTACTGAAACATTAAACCTTCATTTGGTTCAAAAAAAAACGAGCATTATGAATGTCTATTTAGTTTTTAAAATTCGATACTCTTGGAATGAAATTGGAAAAATATTTTATAGTTTTATTGATTTTTTATACAATAAAATTATAATTGCATGAATTTTATGTATTTCGAATATTTCAAGAAATTTTTATATTGCTTTGTAATTTATAAACTTTCATTTATTAAATGGTATTTTCAACAATTTTCAAAGTTTCTATAGATCACTATACAGAATTCTATGATTTCATGCTATATTGTTAAAAAAACTGACTGTTTTCATCACTTATTTCAATTTTCACTAAAAATTACGTTTTTGTATTTTTTTAGTATTTAGTCAATCGAAACGATTTTGTGGTTTTTTAATTTTGAAGTCTAGAATCACATATTTTTAATGTTTGTGTTATATGTAACGAGATTCGATTTTTGTGATTTTCGAGATTCAGATTTTCTTATTTTCATATCTTTTTGGTATTTCTTATGGTACTTTAATTTTTGAGCAATAAACGAGCATTATGAATTTTTTTTTAGCTTTTTAAAATTCGATACTGTAGAAATCAAAGTTGAAAAATATTTTTTATTTTTCAAGATTTTTTTAAAAGTTATAACCTTACAGATTTTAGGTATTTCAAAGATTCCTAGAAATTTCGTATTGCATGTTATTTCTGAACTTTTTTTTATGAACTAGTATTTTCAACAGTTTATTAAGAAAAACTTTGTTTTTGAAAAATATAGTTATTTTCTGTGAAATTTTATGATTTATAATTTCACAGTTCAGAATTATACATTTTTAATGATCGAATTATCTATATGTAGCGAAATCCGATTTTTGTGATTTTCGAGATTCAGATTTTTTTTTCTAATATTTTTTGTATTTTTCTTAGTTCTTTGATTTTTGAGCTATAAACGAGCATTATGTTTTTTTTTAGCTTTTTCAAATTCGATACTGTAGAAATCAAAGTTGGAAAATATTTATATTTTCATAGATTTTTAAAAAATTCTAACTTCACATATGCAAAGTATTTCAAAGATTTCAAGAATTTTCGTATTGCATGTTATTTATAAATTTTTATTTATTTACTGGTATTTTCAACAATTTTCAAAGTTTTTATGGATCACTGCACAGAATTCTAGAATTTCATACTATATTATTAGAAAACTGACTT
>JAPYZL010033871.1:0-39976 GCA_030522825.1 Platygaster orseoliae | reverse complement strand
CAAATTTACAGAACGCACCAAAAGTTTACAGAACGTACCCTAAATTTATGGCACTCAGATTCACTTAGGTTTTTAGATACGGTTCCCTAAATACACTTAGGGACAATGTTACCATAATATTAAATAGTGTTTTTAAAATCTGGTAACAAACCTCTAGATTTGTGTTGCGTATGCTGTAATGCAATATTAACATGCGCGGAACTTAAAATTTAAACGCAGAATATATTATATAAGGTGTATTTGAATTTTCCCGCGCCGCGAGCGAGGCTTCGGGCCATCGCGTCTAGGTGGCTACCAAGTACTTTAACCCGAATGTAGATAGTAGTGAGAATAGTTTAAGGGATTGGCAACGGGGGTTGTAAGTTGCTTTTCGCAGACCAGATTGTGTCATACGAGAAGTGAAATATAGATAATTCTTTTAGGAACTTTCTTCTTTCCGTATGGAGATCCACATGGATTTCAAATAGAAATTTAGTAGGATTCGATATCGGAAATTTTATAAAAAAATAATCACAAAATAAAACAAATAAAATTTAAAATAAAAATTATATGAAAATAATTATAAAAATATATAATTTTTATAAAATGTTTATAAAAAATTTCAATTTGGAAATCCAAATGGAAATCCATTTGGATTTTTTCAGCAGGGCATTTACTGTAAAAATTGTTTACATTATTGTTCTCTAAGATTACAATACAAGTCACATAAAATTTTTTTCTGTATCATCTCCTAAATTTACAGTACTTTTTCTGTAATATAAGATTTGGAATTTTGTCTTAATTTTAAGGTACGTGTGCTGTAAGTTCACAGACCACGTTCTGTAAATTTATAGTACCAGTTTCTTCAATTTATGGTACCGTTACTTACTGGTACTTCCTGTTACTTTAACCTAAAATCGCAAGAAAAATTTTTTAGAGTATATAAGCTTTGTTATACATTTTTTTGCCCAGAATGTAGGAAAAGCTCTATATATGAGCCATAAAAAAATACATGTTTTTTAAATCCTTATAATATGCTTGAAGTGGTCTTTTTCAATAATTTTATTTGAAAAATTGTGGATTCGCGAAATTACATGTTTATTCACCTATTACATGATCGTACCTATTTTTGAGTAAAACATGTGTTTAAAAAAATTTTCAGTACAATATTATTAACAAAGTTGAAAATATATATCAAAATATGTTTTAACGAAAATTCACACTATTTATAATTTGGAAAAATAATACTCTTATTTATATCTTTTGAAAAAGTAAATTACAATCTGGGGTTGCAATCGACAAAATTTATGTATTATCAAAAATAAAGAGCATTTTACCTTTCTGATTATTAAAGCTAGAAATTCTATATGTAGGCAAAAAAATATAGAAAAAATATAGAAATTCTATATTTTTTCAGTTTATCATTCATAGTTTTTAATTTTTTTTTTTTTCTTACACTCTTGTCTCCATTTGATTGGGAGACTTTTCAACCGTTTAAGCGATCAGGCCTGCAAAAAATTTTTTCAAAAATTCACAGCACATTATACTCTGTGATTATGAATATTTTTTGTATTTATATACGACCTTTTTTAAATAAGTTATTTATTCATAATTTTTTTCTTACTAATAATCACTTCTATAATTTGTCCATTACAAATTTCTGAGCCATCAAGACAGTAAAAATTTAAATTTAATTGCAAGAAATAAGGAACAAAAAAGAATTTTTTTTCATGATGAAATATTTTTGTTTCTCAATTTGTGCCTGTACTTGACCTGTCTTACATTATTCATTTTTACTTACTTTTAAACACTCTCTTTATCGTTATTTCATCGAATAATGTTTCCAATATTTTAGGTAAGAATTTTTTAAAAAAATGTTTACGTTTTGCAAAAATATGGAGCGCTTTATATTTTTATATGATGAAACATAGTTTGTGTATATGATGATAAATATACTATAGCCCTTTATTTTTTTTATTTTTATAATTTTTTTTAACACTCATAATTATTGTTTCACTGAAAAAATTAATAGAATACGTATCTGAGCCATGAAGTATGTAAAATATACATAACAGATTTTGCATAAATAAACAGCAAATTATATTTTTTTAATGTTGTAAACTTGTGATTCCTTATATAGGCCAAGAATTTTTTAATTATTTACTCATCATTTTTATCTTTGAATCCATTACTCTGTTACATTTTATGTTAATAAAAAACTCATCAAATTTTCATATAATATGGCCTGGAAAAAATAAAATTATGTTGCAGAAATAATGAATTCTTTCTACTCTTTCAAGATTAAAAATTTTAGTTTGTGTATACTATCTTATGAATAACTAGTCTTTTATTCATTCATTAAAAATTTTTTCTTTTCATTCTCATATTTATTGTTTCACTAAAAAAATAGTAGACTACATATTTGAGCCACGGTATGTGATATATAATAGATTTTGCATCAATAAAGAGCATCTCATATTTTTTTTATTTCTGGAAAATCGTAACATTTTCATATATGCCAAGAATTTCTCAGTTCTCCATTCGTCATTTTTATCTTCGAATCCATTGCCCTGTTGGATATTATTTTAATAAAAAATTCATAAAATATTCATATGATGTAGTCTTGATAATATAAACGTATATTGCAGAAATAATAAATTCATCACATTCTTCCTTGGTGAAAACTTTTTCTCAACTTTCTATTTACAATGCTGAAATTTACATAAATTTTATTGCCACAAAATCCAAAAACGGTCAAACTATATTTCGTAGAAAAATACACATAGCTTTTCTCTCACAGGTCCCGAAAACAAATAATACGAAAAGTCCCTAAAACTCGATATAAATGCTCGAAAGCCACCCCGCAGCGACGTTCCTCAAAGTGACCTGAAGCAATTAAAATCTTCCCTCTCACTCCCCGAACCCATGGAAACCCCCCAATTAAAACATCCCCGAGTCACTCGCCCCGGTTTCCCCGTTCTAAAAGAGACTCGCCTGACCCGAAGCTCGTCCTAATAACAGCGTTTACAACCTGGCGACAATAGAGGATTTGGATCCTCGATCCTTCCAGTCCAGGTAGTCGCTACCAAAGAAAAACGACGCGCTGCACGTGCCTCTTTTTTCACCAGCGCAAGGTGTTGCCAAAGTCGCAAGGTGCACCCTCCTCTCCAAAATAACAAAAACACCCGAAAATTGCGCTATTTTCTTTCCACACAAAAGAGCACGAATCCTCGGGGTTGAATTACGAAAAATGTAAAAAAGAAATTGTACGATATCCTTTTTTTATGGAATTAGCAGCGGCGACGGCTCGAAAAGCGAACCAGTGTGCATGAGCGCCGCCGTTGATTGGTATCATTACAGGGGGCATTTTGCGCACCAAGCACGTATCACGACTCGAATCCACACGCGGAAGTGCGGGGATAAAGCTGGTCGAAAAATTGAGGGGGTGAGGAGGAGGGGGGTGTTGGAAGGGTGCATTGCAGTGGCAGCGCAGTCTTTTGTGACGTTGTGCCACGACCACGAGTGATTTCGTGAGGTCGATGTGTTTTATGGGTCGTAAAGTAAATTGTAGCCACCGAAATATATGAAAAAAAACATTCTTGTTACAATTCGAAGCATATATAATTTAGGATTAGAAAACATTAGACAATACGTTATTAGCTGAATTTAATTATACTTTTTTATCGTGAAATAGTTTATATATTTATATTTTTTTTTTTAATGAATATTGTATACGGATTAATAAAATAATCATCTAGGAGAAACAGGCAAAAAAGTATCAAATTAATAATAAATATTAATAATTCATCGTAAAAAAATTAATCAAAACGAATTAATCGACAAAAAACGTCGTATCCCCCCTGTAGCCCGGCCCATGCGAGAATATAAGATCGCAGAAAAAAGCTGAAAAAAATTGTCCATCCTCGCCTCGTGCCTTCCTGCTGCGCGCATCTGTCCTTTTCTTTCCTAGAGCTCGTGTCGTGTTAACGTAACGGGTGGGGTTCGAGATCACGTCCTGCGTTTTTATAAAAAGAGAAGAAGTGAAAGAGGGGGTTGGGTTAAAGGGGCCTGGTGAATTTGCCCGCGGAACCAAGCGTATCGGGCCGCGAAATTGCCCCTTCGGGCTCGTGCGTTTCCGCCGTGGTATACTGTATGGATTTTTTTTATTTCACAAAAAGGTAGGCTTGCCAGACTTCCCAATTTTTTTTAAAACGAGACAAAAACGAAAAATTATAAAATGATGAACGGATCAGATAAACGTTTGCGGACTAAACTTTATAATTTTTCATCGATAATTGACTTTTTTGGTTTTGAAAAATGTTGTGATCAAAAGATGTTTTGTTTTATTTGTGAGTTCAATCATAAGTCGAAGTCATCAAATCATGAACTATAAACATGATAACTCTTCTGAAAAAAATTTGAGTTTTAAAAGTAAATTTATGTGGATGTTTTGGGCATTTGATATATTAAAATTCAAATGTTTTGGTTTGTAATTTTTGTCTCCCAACGATTTATATTTTCTTGTTACAACAAGCACACCAAAAATTAAAAAAGCAATAATCAATCTTCCTTTCTCAAAATATAACATAAACAACTTGAAATAACTTCAAAAGTATTAATTTTGACAGTCATGAGTCGAAGTCATCAAATTATCAACTATAAACTTGATCATTCTCTTCCAAAAAAAATTTATGTATTTCGTTCCGTTTTCAGGTAAATAGTTTCCGCATTTCCCTATTCCGATCGGGCGCGAAGATTTAAGCCTTTTTTTGTCTTCGGAGCGGACGTTTTCCCGATCTTCTTTTTCTTTTTTCACCCTTGCTCGCACACTTGGCATCTTTTCTCGCTCGATCCTCGGCGTCTGGCCCATTACTACGCTCCGGTTCTACCGGGCGGCGGCGGCCTCCTTTGCACGAGTGCGGGCGGTAGCATATCGTATAGCTCCAGCCTACCGGAGCTTTTCAAAGCTCTCCCGGCCGACGCCGCCACGAGAAAAAGGAGAGCTCAGAAACATGTAACGGGTGTTCGTTTTCTGTAAGCGATCGAAGCTTGGAAACGACTAGTTTGGACTCATTTCAAATAAAAAAAAAACAATGCAGAACAAAGTAAAACAAATGTCATAATATTTGTTGTCAAAAAACTGGAAATTCAAAACAGCATTGTCCTCTTATGATTGCCGCTTCCTTCATGTCCTTCAACTTTTGCATATTCACGTCTACCTTGACTGAATATATTTTTACGTTTTTCCATTTATTTAAAAATATTTTTCATAAATTTTCTATTGTTTTCATTCTGTTTTTCCAACTCTCTTTTTACTGCCAATTTGTGTTATCTTTCCCTAGAGACCAAAAGTGATTTCATGTATACATCTAATTTAATGTGGGACTTGATAATGCAATAAGATTAGCTCACTGAAAATTCGAGATTGTTGTGACAACAATATTCCTTCACAATTCACTGTATTACTACAATGAGGATGTTTTGTTATATTAAGCACTTCTATTATTGTAACAATTATTGCGTATCCTTGAGAGGATGATTCAAGATTTCCCATTGACTACGTGTATCGTTGTGGTAGCAATCTAATATTGAGGGTAACAGAATTCAACCGGATTCTGATTATGAACTTTCAATACAAAAAAATATAGTTGTCCTTGTACTTAAGATCATGTTCAATGTCCGTTTGGGCCTTGTAACAAACATTAGGACATTACATTCAAAAACAGGACACCAGGACAAGCAGTGGAAAAAAGGATATCAGGTCACTTCATTTGAAAACTAATGACTAAGCAGATTAATAATTTTTTTCTATTTTCTTCTCGAAGCAACCCAAAATGTATAATGAGACTATGCTCTGTAATAAGAAACTAGAAAATATGAATTCGCTATCAATACTAAAATGTTATATGTATTTCAGGTTCACATTGAAAATCTAAATTACACAACAATCATTCTCCTATTAAAAAAACTTAAAAATTATTTTCTAACTATGGATACATTTAAAGTTCTACCATAATAAAAAATTTTTGAAAAGGGTTCTCTTGTGACGGACGTTTTTTCATGGAAATTTGGGGAATTTTACCACAAGAAAACTTTTCAAATTTTTTTAAGGGTTTTTTTTTTACTTATAAGGCTTCCAGGTACAAAATTGATTAATATTTTGGGAAAAAATGTCATAATTGCCTCTCTTCATCCATGTGAAAAGAATCCTTCAAAAATGTTAGGGTCGATGGTTCAGACGATTTCGAAAATTTTACTAGAGCAAAAAACAAAATGTAAACTTTTTTTCATTATATCGTAGTATGATTATGGTCTGACTTATTTACAGATTTTCATTGCATCAATTTTTAAAATGGCGAAATTTATAATGAAGAAATTTGGTTTTCTGCCTCTTATTTGAATTTCAACAATTTATAAAAAATGTAAAACAATTAATAGAGAGCTGAATTGTAGTCGAACGATAATTGTGCTATTATAGATTAAAAATGGATTACAATTTTTTTTCACTCTAGTTGGATTTTAAAAATCGTGTGAACAATCAACTCAGACTTTTTCGGAAGGTCTCTCTTCCCAACAATGCAACAGACACACTAATGAAAATTTTTTCTAAGATATACACATTCATTTCAAAGTTGATGGTCTGTCTAAAAAACAAAAAAACCTGCGTTAAAAACATTAATGGGGTCTCCTTATCCAGAATCAAGAAAAAAGGTACTTTTTCCTAATATTTTTGAAGCAAAAAATAAAAACGCAGGACAACGATTTTTCGTATATTTTTAGTTACACATAACTTTTAAAAACCATTTTTTTTAATTGAAAAAAACGAAAAATTTCAGAATAATCGAACATCCCGCGCAGCGTCTTGCCACGCATAAGTGAATTTACGCTCACGATAGTATCCAAAGTTTTTATTTGAAACACACATATAATATATTTTTTTAATCAGAAGAGTCTGGCGCTTACAGTGAAACTGAAAAATTGTAAAAAAAATTTTTAATTGATTTTTCTAGTCACTTTAAAAAAAAATCGAATTTTTTGCCCTTTTTTTTGTTTAAAATGCGTTATATATAATGAAAATCAGTGTTGAATTATGTGAATTAGAGGTTCACTATAAGCGCATTTTAATTATTTAGTAACAAAAAAAAAGTTTATAGTAGTAGCTAGAATGGTTCTTTTTTAATCGTGTACGCAATTTTGAAAAATGTGGTTTCGAAAAAACTTGGATTACTCCGAAATTTTTCGTTGTTTTTAAATAAAAACAATTGTTTTTCTCAGTTTAGATGTGTAACTAAAAATATATGAAAAATCTTCATCCTACGTTTTTATTTTCTGCTTCAAAAAAAAGTTAGGAAAAAGTAACTTTTTTCTTGGTTCTGGATAAGGAGACCCCCTTAAATAGTTTTTTTGCGGTAAAACTCCGAAAAATCACATGGAAAAACTGCTCTTACGTAGTAGTAACTCCCAAATGCTTATTTCACTGCCAGTTATATTAAAAACCATTTATTCCAACCTCAGTTTCAGAGCTAACCACAAAAAAACACACCAACCAACACGTCTTTCTTAAATTTCCAAAACTTTTCTTTCTGCAGATCTATTTACAGCCCCACCATTTATAAACACCTATAAATCCTCCTAAACAAATTCCTCAACCGAGGTTGACGCCCTCTCCAACATGTTCCCGAAAAAAGATCGCCCAAACCGTTTTCCCAAGCATCTAATCGGCTCCCTCCGAAAACGAAAATTTCGCCGGAAATTTGCTCGCGATCCAAAATCGACTGCCGTAGATACGCGCATATCTCTCGCATAAAACGCTCGGCCGAGGCGAAACGTAAAATGGTAAAAAAAAAGGCGAGGCAAAAGAGAGAGAGAGAGAGAGAGAGAGAGAGGGAGAGAGAGAGAGGGAGAGAGAGAGAGAGAGAGAGAGAGAGAGAGAGAGAGAGAGAGAGAGAGAGAGAGAGAAGTATCGAGACGACCGGCCGTCCGTCGCCCGTATAGCCGCCCACCGGCACTTTGTGGCGGCGGCTTTCTATACGCACGCGTGCGTGTGAGGGTCCCGCCACGGCCCGTCCCGTCCCGTGAGCCGTCGCTCCCGCGAGTATCGCACCCGCTATCCGCAGCTTGCCGAGCCAGCTCGCCCGCCAGTGTCCCACTGTACGCCGAACCGTTTGCCGCTCTCCCAAGAGCTATCGCGGATAACGCCGTTTTCCTCTTCTACGCCGAAACACCCCAACTCCCTGCAGCGCCGCCACCCCCCTCCCACCCTCGCTTCTGTGCTTCACGGCATTGGCCTTCCGCCCCATTCGCTATCACACCCCCAAAACCCGTCGCCATCTCCGTCTCTGCCCCCGGGGGTGGAAACGGGAGTGCGTGTCCGCCGTCTCCCAAAACGGGACGATTTACGCGTGATTCCAAGTGTGAAAGTCGGGTTGTGGATTTGTAGCTTTTTTGGATTATCGGAATTCCCGGCGAGATATGGTGAATCCCATTTTACGATTGCGAATTTTCATGTTGGGGCTAGATATTTTTTGCATTAGTATTTTTGGAAATGGCTTTTTATGGGTTTGAGATGTGTTATTTTTGCTGTGAGTTGGGGATAGAAGACTTCTCACCTCGTTCCAAGTCATGGAGGTGAAAAATGAGTGGCATTCATTTGGGAATATTGGTTTTGGTAAAGAGTGTGATAGTTGTGAATTCTTTGAGTGGGTTTTGGGTGTTATCGTCACTGTAGTCCTTTATCTTGCATAATCCTATCAGATCGATGGAATTTCTCGAATCGCAATTTCTTAATCCGTTGTAATCTCCTGGATACATTTTCGCTTGACTGTGAAATCGAAATGCGAAGATCGGTTTGGGAATCTGCGGGGTTTTTTTTATACAAAGTTTGATGATGTTTGGATTGTGTTTACTGCAGTCTTAGAACTTTTTTCAAAATTTTATTATGTTGGAAAAATATATATTCCTGGAAGAATTAGTACTGGACTTTGAGGAACAGAGTTTTATAGTTTTTTTGTCCACTTTTTGAAAGATGAATGTATTATAATATTTTACATATTTAGTCAACTGCATTTTTGGAATTTAAATTCAGATGAGTCAGTTTTTAAGAACATTTATTGGATTTTGACTGTGTTTTGAGGATGTAAATAAAAAGTTGATTGTTTTTGAATTTTCCATCTACTTATTTACCTGTAGGCTGATGAGAATTTTATCAAGAGTCTAGTGTATGAACTGTGTCTTAAATGTCGAGGTTTGGTGCATGACATACAATTAAAGTATATTGTATTTTACGAACTTAAATAAAAATTTGACTCAATTTGAAAGTTACCGGCAATTTGAGAATTCGTTATTTGATTAAAGTGTGTACATAAGAAACTTTAGTCGGGATTTTGTTGTACATTCAAAGTTGACTGTATAATAATACTTAATATCCTAAGAAGACTGTTTTCAAAGAGCACAAATCAATAGTTTGCTATTTTAGAAAATTTTAACATCCTTTAAAACAATTTCATCTTAAAAAACTTTTCAGAAGCTTTTAATTATATTTTTACTATCAATAAGTTTGAATATATAAAATAAATTTACGATACCAGTTTAATAGTTCCAATTTTTCTTAGGGAATTGAATTCAAGTAGTACGATGTTACTAAGTTTTTCAATAATGGAACTTCATTGATAAATACAATGTTAGTATACAGTTTTTTTTCATTTCACGAAATTCAGATAAATTCAATACTTGTTGTGTTACTACGGTCATAAATTAAAAATATTTCAAGCTGTTTATAGGAAAAAAAACATTCGTTGAAGATACATGGAGTGTGTGGCACTAAAGTCATTTTGTTAGGTCTTGAGTTTTATATTCTGACAGTAAATGGTTTCTCAGATGAACACGTTCTCTGCCGGACTATTCGTTGAGTTTAATTATGATCGAGTGTCACTTTTTACGCCTTGCGATGTTTCAGTGTTTGAAAGGTTCCAACTTATATAAGTTTCAGATCCATTTTTATGAGATAACTGAAAATAAAATTTATGACTGTGTGGGTTTCGAATAATGCACATTGAAAAGCTACAAATTATTTATAGCATAAGACTTTTTTCAAGGAAAGTTTTATTTTTATAGAATAAAATATTTTAAATATGTATTTATCGTTGGTACATAAAATTATTAGAATTTAGAGCTGTAAGTTAACTAATTGAATAACTTTATGCTAGTAGTATTTTAAATAATATTCTAGTTTTAACCGAAAAAAAGATGTTTTTACATATATTATAGAAAAATAACTTCTTGTACATCAGGAAGAAATTTTTTTTTTTCATGTGCCTAATACTTCAGCTTTATTCAAAGAATAGTTTTTTAAAAAATAAAAAAAAAAATCATATTGCCATGGAAATTTTTCGAAAAATTATTTAGTTATTCATTTATCGATATTTGAACGTAGAAAAATATTTTAAATTTTCTTGTATCTAATATTTTTGATAAAAGTAGAAGAAAATCAGAAATTCAGAAAACTAATAAGCAGATTCATTAGATTCTACGTTCACATTTGAGTTGATATACATAAGTGTACCTAATCATAAAAATGGTTTACTTTATCATTTATGCTGGAAGGTTTGAAATTTTTTGAAATTAATAATACATAATGTCATATTCCAAATCTTATACGCTTTCAAAATTTCAATAAAGTCAATTAATCTAAGTGATGGTTGAAATAGAGCATTTCTGAATCAAAAGTGAAATATACTGAAGGTAAAAATTGGAGATAGCGATTTCTAGAGCTAAGATTCTATATTCTTGAAAACAATGGAAAATTCTGTGAATAAATATTATGCATCAACAATTAATATTGTTGCAACAATCACAGATGTATCCACATTAACGATAAATTTTTACCATTTACATTGAGGGAACTCTTTTTCTTTACCATTTACGTACAATATTACAAGTATTTATATTTCTTCTTACGGTGAAATATATTCATAAATTGAAAACATAATTTTGACTGACGTGGAACACGGCAATTCTATAAAAATGTTTTAACAGTAATGTCTTTTATTACTCGACAATGATATTTCGTTTATACACCGATTTTAAAATCTTGAAATAAGCGACAAAGTATAAAAATTCACGAAATAAATTTTGATTTGAAAATCAAGAAAAACAAATAAATACGCAATAATATAGTTGTGAATCAATATATTTTTAATAGTGAATTAATAATACATCGAGTCGCCTGAAGTCTTACTATGTAAATAATGATACCAACAATTTTTTTTTCGAGACAGACGTAGAATATGGCAACCATATGAAACTCTTTTTATGAAAGAATGTTGGAGATTGACAACAATCGCATTCCTACAGTAATTCGATTTTTGAAAATCGAAATGAGCCATGCGATGTAGATATTCGCGAGAAATCGCGGTGTGGGACGCCCGAGGCCACACCCGCCCGTTCGGGAATTCACGGTTCCCTGGCACGGAGAAAGTATACCCCGGATAAAAGCGGCTCACGCAGCTGTCGTTGCGGCGGATGCCTCGCGTGCTTCAACTAATAATGACAGGATGTCAGTCCCAGCGCGGAAAACGAGACCACCTCGCTTTATTGTCGCGCTATTTTCGCAGCTTTTATTTTTGGAAAAATATTAACTCTATAAAATCCAAATTTACCTCATAACGAGAATCAATGAACAGAGTGCTTTTGACGAGGGCAGTGAGGCAGTTTTAAATATTTGATTCAATTTACCAATGTGAGACTCGTAAAACCTTGTTCCGATTAAAATTTTTTTTATGTAAGTTACTTGAAATAAAAATTACAATATGATAAATAATCAAATTTTTCACAGTACGGAAAATGGGAAAATAAAAAAAAAATTTATACGGTGCTCTAAATGTAAGGTATTTTGGAAGTTTCACTTTATGTCATGTGAATCATCGGATTCGCTGCAATGAAAATTCTCAAATTTAACTTTCTTATTTGCTTCGTGTCTCATTCATATTGTTCCGTTTTCACGGTCACCAAGACATTAGTTTTTTCCACGTGTTTTTCACCCGGAATTGAGCGCGAGAAATTAATTCGCGACGGTTTTGCCGCCGGAAGCGCGGTGAGTGATTGCTAAGGCAATGTAACGTTGTTTTCGCGCGCTGCGAGTTCACTTGAAAATTAGGTATTCCACGATCTTGATTAATGACTAAACAAAAGGAAATAACAATTGTCATTTATTCCTATATTTCCTGATAACTCTTCGTTAATTTTGTTAACTTCAAAGAACCTGCAAGAAACTTGAAAAAAAAAATTTCTCGAAAATATTCTCTAGCCTCAGTAACACGAAAAAAATATTCATCTCAATAGATTCCGAATTCTCTCTCTTTGCCATTCTGTCAATTTAATTCTACGTTGACAACTTTCATCTACAAGCAAAAATGTCATAAACTCGACAACCTTACCCCTCCCCCTCCATCCCTGCCTCCTATATCACCATATTTACCCCGTCACGTTCTCCCATTTTCCGCAATTACGGCGTCACGCGTCAGACCGAGCTTTCCCCCTTGAAATGATTAATCATTGATACGCGGGGAAAATTGGCCCGAGAACCAGGCCAGCTTTCAGTATATATCGCGTCCGCGTATTACGCAAATGCGGCGCGCCGAATGTCACACTACAACGTGTTTCCTGCCCCGGGCGAGGTGCGGCCAAAGTTCGCACACACAGTACAGTCCAGTTTTAACGTAGAAAACTCGGACAACTTTGATGTCATTTACAAGAATTTAAACGGATGAAAACAAGTTTTAGTGATTTACACCACATTACCTAGTTTAACCGAAATACTGTCAGCATTCAGTATAAAGCGACGCCGTGTTTGAACATTAATACTAAAGAATAGTTCATGTGCCCAAATCAAAGGAATAAATTTCATAGATTCAATCTTAACAAGATCTGACCCAAAGCTTATCTGTTCCAGAGTTCACCACTATAAAACCTCGGATCTTCACCCGTTGAACCTCCCTACTCGCCTCCACAATGGCGACAGCAACAATGGGCCTGCGTAGGCGCGTTTCCGGCACTTCCAACACCCCGGTGGCCTCCACTTCGAGCAAACGCTCCCGCACCGACAACAACAACAGCCCATCTCAAGGCAATCTGAACTCCCCGAACGGACCCCCAGTCAAGAAGTCCCGGGGAAACGGGACATCGAAGAATTGCACCGCTTCCGCCTTCGCACCAAGCGGGAGCGAGACCAAGCCGAAGAACTCGAAATCCGGGAAATCAAACGTCCAGGTTATGGACGCGGGGATGACGGTGATGCCAAGCCCGTCCTGGTCGTCCGACCCAGGCCCCTACATGTCCCCGAACCAGTCTCTCATGGGGATTCCCACTCCTATACCCTACATGTCCACGAGCATGGCAACTTACGTGGGCAATGCCACGAACCTGAAAAGCTCGTCTATGTCTTATCTGGACATCTCCAACATGACCAGCGCTTCTCTAGGAACGCCAGGAAACGTCTACGGTGGAAGTACGAAACCGGTGCATGATCAAAAAAGCTCCCTAGCCCTGGGTTACACTGCGGTGCCACCGGGAGCCGGACCTTATGGTAGGGAGTCAGCTCTGGAGACAGTGAACCCCCAGCCGAAGAAGTTTCTCAATGACACCATGTTTAACACGTACCAACCATGGGTCATCAAGACTTACGGCGATCTCGCTAAGACGAAGACCATCACGATCAAGAAGTACGCGAGGATCTTGAGGACCTTGAGAGGCGAGGAGGTCAACAGCGCGGAAAACAGCAAGTTTCGGTTTTGGGTCAAGAGCAAGGGTTTCCATATCGGTCAGCCCGAGGGTTATGACGCTAAACCGGCCGACAGGATCGTGGGAAGGCACGCCGTGACGAACCCGGGACTTGATCCGCCTCTCTACGTGCCAACACAGTTGCCGCATAACAAGGTAGGTGATTTTATAGTAAACATGTTTAGTAGGTATGGAAGAGTTAAAAGGCGAAAAAATTGTTATGTCAAGCGATATCTTGCTAACAGCGATATCGTACTGATTCTTGGTAGTTAAGAACGTAATGGAAGTAGGAGTGGGATGGGCTGGTGTCTCCCTAGCTCATATACCGACTGTTAAAAGGGATAATCAACTAGGTTATGGCTTGATCAAGCTTCGTAAGCAATTCTTCCCGATCCCTTGTTTCGAGAGTTGCTATATTTTTAGTTGGGTTCAAAAACAAGGAATTTTTTTCTGAGATTTTCTTGTGTGACAATGGACTCTTCCACAGAGTGCCGTCTTGGTTTAGTCACTAGAATGGATAAAGTATATTCATGATATTGGGTGAATTTCGTAAACTCTAACAATCAACTGATTTTACATGATTGAATGTATGAGCTTCAATGGTATCTACTTCTGATGTTTTGAATTGTTATAATTGTTACGTTCTACTTGGTTTTGTAGCATGATTATTTACTTTTCGCTTGCATTGGAATAGCCAGTGTGTACATTCCTGGAACGTACAGTTTTTTGTATGAAGATAAATATATTCCATTTTCCATACTTCGAAGTATATAAATTCGTTACATTGAACTTTGTGCAGTCAAGTCACTTAATCGAACCACGCTTTATACTCCCGTATACATCGTAGTAGGAATATCGTTCGTCGCGCAGATAAGGCGCCTACCTACTTAATTACTCGTAATTATACACATTGCCTCAGGGAGTGAAAGGGCAAAAAAGAGCTTGTATCCTACGCGGTTTCGATCGGAGTCTCCGAACGTTCGTTAAAGGAAAACTTTCGCCGGGAAATTTTCACACTATACTCGGATCCATTGAACGCTGAGAGTTGCCGAGCTTGGCCAATTTCGTTAGTGCCTTGTCGCACCCTGCATTTACGTATTCGAATTTTCAGCAATTTTCAGTTGTTTCGGAAGATGGGTTAAAAAATGTCAAAAATAAATCCGTATTGAAAGTCAATCATTTAATTTTTATAACTAATTTGATTGCACATATGTGCGTTTGTGAAAATTCAGACATTAGAATTCGTGGAATTTCACTGTTCTTCAAGTGAATATTACAGTTTCGAGCAATCAGTTTTTTCATCAGACAAAAAAGTCGATCTAGTAACAATGATTTCTTCGTCACGCGGTATATGAAACCGCGACTGAGAGACAGAAGCCACGGCGCGAGAAAGAGCAAGAGGGAAAAGGAAAGACAGGATGCCGTTGCGGCGCGACCGGGACTGACGGCGCGATATTGCGGTGGATGATAGCCCGGGGGTGCGGTGGGCGGCCGGCGGCTGCGGCGCGAGAGCGAGCGAGACGGGACGAGGCGGGAGCTGCGGGGCGTGGGCCGCGACACCGGCGCAGCCTGTCTGTGCCTCTGCTTCGGAAAGTGACTAATGACTAGCCCGAGCGTAGTCACTGTTCCGTTTCTCTCTCTCTGTATCTCCCTCTCGCTTCTTGCAGCACAACAGGAAAAGCCCTACATCTCGTATTTCGCGATGAATTCAACATCTCTTGGCGCGTTGGAGATTTTCTCTAAGTAGCTGTAATCATGTACTTATGGAGTGGTTCTTATTAGGTTGATAAGAATCCTTGAGAAATTCCATATGACTTCCGTTTCATTTTAAACCCTTATTCTCAGAACGAAGATTGAGGTGAAAGTTTCACTCGGAAAATTCATACTCCACAAGACACCCGCACGATCAACCCTATTAAAATCCCATAAGGTTTTCACGAGGTCACGAATTGGCAAAGAAGGTTTTCGCGTTGCACGGCGACTCTTTCGTTATCTCTCGAGGTCCCCGGCGACGGTCAGTCGTGATAAATGGCTATTGGCGGAGAATATTTAACTGCTTCCCGTGTGTATGTGTATATATACTCGATATACTCATACACACATACTTGTGTATGGGCGATACGGCGCGGGCTGATGAATGCGCGCCGCCGCTGACCTCGCGCGGGCCTTTATCGGCCCGGCGCGGATTAGGCCGCGAGCGTATCGAGCATCGGGAGGCGTAAAAAGGTCGACGGATTTCAAGCACGCCGGAGGCCTTTGCCTACTTTCTTGGCCGACGCTCAAAACGGCATTGGAGCGTGCTGGGAATCGCATTTTTATCTCCGACGGTCGACTCCCATGGCGCCTTTTTTGCTCAGGCGAAATTGCCGAGTTTTCTGGCGTTTTACATCGACACGCAGAAACTCGCATTCTTGTAACACTACTGTATAAAAAAGTTAAACGCGCACGGAATCTATTTATACTGGACGCAGATGTAATCTGACACCTGATTAACTCGATGTCTTAATCTTGAGTGATAAGAGTTACTCCAGATTTAGTTGCAATAAAGTTGCAGTAGACATAAATTTAGTTAATGCAGACATTTTGATAGTTGTGAGAACGGTTATGAAGTTTAGGACCTGTGCCAAATATTTATGGTTTGTATAACAATACTGAGGGGTAGTTATTTCTGTTAAGAGCAATGAGACACTTACGAAATTATATTTTCATATGTTTCTGTATTGAAAGATTATATAAATTTTACATTTATTTAGAGTAACTGGAAATACAGTTTCATCAGCCATGAAAAAGTTATATGATTTCGAAGACTTGTGCCAAATACATTTATAGTTCAAACATCGATAGTCATTATTTCAATTATATTAAAAAAACTTCTTTTCTGTGAAAATTGTTATCAAAATTTTGTACGATAAGAAATTTCTTTCATAATATTTTTGCCCGCTTCTAACTTAAAAGTTTGACATTTTGACGGGCTTTGAAACTAGAATCGGACAAAATATCGTTCGTATCATGTCGCCATCGCCAATTTTGGCTAAAAAGATTTCGAACTCTGCTTCGGATCGGTCAAAAGCATCCCTTTTAGCTCAAATGAGCGATCGCGTCTTGGTACAAAATATACTATTTCATAGAAGTTTCTTTTAAATTTTTTAGCCTACCTGTATTTTTCGATTTCAGTTTAGATAATTTTTTTTGAAGTTTCCTCATTTCTTCGTTTTCAATGTTACTATTCTTATAAGTTTTCAATGTAACTATAAGTTTGTAGAATATTTACTCGAAGAAATTTGATGATTATCAATATCATTGTGCTAATACCTACGTCAGCTATATTTACGGTCTGTATAACGATACTCACTGGTTGTAATGTGACACCAGTACACTTTGACTTGTTAATCTTTGTAAGATGTTACCATTACTATTAATATAATTTTTCTTGCAATAAAAATAAAAAAAACCTATCTCTAAATTGTGATGGTTGTTGCAGCAATATCGTTTCATCCATCAACCCGCCAGAACTATACACACTAAAGTTAAGAGAAGATTCGATCAAATTTCCTCTACCACATAAGATTAAAACGTGAAATGGATCTTTCGTGGATGTTAAGAAAAGACTGACCTTTTCACTCGGTTACACTCTAATTCATTCTTAAAGTTCAAAATTTCCAAGAGCGAACATCCTTGAAAACTCTATTTCCGAATCATTTGCCATACTTTCGAGCTCGTTGGGTTGTGCGAAACGTAAAAAAAGCACGGTTCTCGCGTTCGGCACACCCAATACATGGAGAGAAATTTCCTGCTGCCTCGTCGGTCGCCCTGAGCCTCTCGCACGTCTATCTTGTCGGTGGAGTAGTCCGCGGGAGCGGAACGAGGACGGGCTTTCAAGTCGCGCCGAGGCCGGGAGTGAGAAAGAGAGAGAAAGAGTGAGAGAGCGAGATGGCTTGTCATTGATCGTCCCGCGCGACTCACGAGCCGCTAAAGGTCCCGTACAAGTACACGGGCCGCCGACGGTGAGCCATATACGTACACGTGCACGCGTTACTTACCACGTCCCGTGCACACGCGATTACACGAGCGGGTCGTTCCACCTGGAATTTTCTATAGTAGCAAAGTATAGACACGGGGTACTATGCATTTCCTTGCGGAGACAAAAGTGAGGGTTTGATTGCATACTGTCCAACTTGACTGTAATACAGTGGAATTTGGTAGTTTACAGTTGATCTTGACGTCAGCTGTCTACCTTTGATTGTTTTGTTATATTTATTTATTTTTCATACTTCTATGTGAAATGTTTGACAGTTAGTTCGATACTCAGAAGTGAAATCCTGGCTGTTATAGAGTTAATTCAGCTGTCTAAAGTCAAACTTTGACTGTATTTTATTGAAATTGATTATCTGGGAATCAATGTGACTGTGGAAAGTAAAATATTGATTGGTTGAAAATCAATTTGACTGTTGACAATTAAAAATTGAGTGTTTTACTGTTTAATATCAGACTGTCAAAGAAATATTGACCATCACACATATTATAAATGTAATTCGAATGCAGAGAATCTTACTTTTACCATGGAATAGTCATTTAGACTGCTAACAATCGAACTTTGACAGTTTTGTAGTAAATCGAACCTTCTTTCAGTCATCACTTATGTTGATAATCTATCCTCATGTTACTGTTTTCTTATTACTTCGACTTTCTACTAAAATTTCGAGTATTTCAAACTAAACTAGTTTTAACTTTTGGCTATCAAAAAAATTGGATGACTAAATAGTAAATTTCAACTCTGATGATTTTTTAGTCGTATAATTTATAGATGAGATTGTTCCATTTAACAGCTTATTCGGAAATTTCATTGTCGATTGAACCATTTGGAGTCACATATAAAACGTTTTGAATTCAATGTACTCTTACAATTTGAGCTTTCACTGTTTCATAAATGATTAGACCATCAAGAGGTAAATCTTGCCAGTTCAACAATTAATTAAACTGCTATCAGTAAATTTCAATGTTTTCACCGAATATTTGTACTGCTGATGAATTAATTCTGTGGTGTCCCGGCATAACCGAATAAGTCCATTTTGCCATAAGGCTCATTTTACTTAATATTCTGAATAAATTTTGAGCCTTATAGCAAAGTGGACTTATTCAGTTATGCCGGGACACCACAGAATTATTACATAGTCAGTGTAAACGTCAAAAATCCGAAGTTGACTGTTCTGTAGTAAACTTAAGTGTCAACTGTAAAGTGTTTACTGTTTTACAAGAAACGTTTATACTTGAAAGTTGAACTGACGATCAACAATTAAACATTAACCGTTTAAACAATAATTTTACAGTTGGCACCTAAACGTCAACTGTTGTTAAAAAATCGAATCGTGTTTGGTTTGGAGAAAACTTCACTGCAGAAAGTCACATATTGATAGTTTTACAATTAATTGATGTGAAAATCTCGTTTATCATAGAACAATAATTTAACAGTTTATAAATGTTGCTGATAAACTTAAATTTTTTTGCCGTTGATACTTCTTAAGATAGTATCGATTATTTTACAGTCAATGTGAGAACAAAAATTTCTAGTTGGCTATACCACAATATAAAAGTCTACCGTAAAGTGCTAATTAATAAAAAATAAAGTAATCTCTCTTCAGTAAAGTTGACTATTTAAAAAATAATTTCACAGTCGACAGTCTAACCTTAATTGCCTTACTATTGCTATCACTATATTGCCAAACGTGATTTATTGTACTTTCACTTCAGCAGTTTAGAATTTTACTCAACCATGATTGCGTCAAAGTGACTGTAACCAATCAAATTTGGATTGCATTACCAGTAAGTTCGAATTCAACAGCTGAACTTCAACCATTTCACATCGAATCGGACTGAAAAATTTAAACTTTGTCTCTCCTTCAAAACAATTGTCCTTTTTTAAATAAATGTTTCTTAATGTAACTCTTTACTTTTGACAGTAAAACTTTTGACTTTTTACAATCAGTTCTATTATTTTACAGTCAATTGAACCGATTAAATTCAAACGCGAACTCTCAATCACAACTTCATCACCTTATTCAAAGCATAAATTTTATATTTATTTGAATATTCTAAAACCTACTCAATCTAAAAGCCAATCGCCTCTGGAAATTTATCTGAAAAATCGACGTGGAACGACTCACGCGCGCGCCAGTCCATACGTATATGACGCGCATACGAGCTCTGCGAATACGCAAAAAAACTTGCGTTTCGCGATTTTTTTTGCTCCTCGTATTTCATGCTAGAAATATTCTCTGTTTCACGGCCTTAATGGCTCGCGCCTGGGGAACGTCGTAATTTTTGCGGACGTTGCGCAACGCTAATTTCGCGTTTTTGCGCGCGGGGCTTTTTACCCCGGGTTTATTGATTCTTGGATCGTCGTGTTTCCGGGTGCAGCGGGCCATTTGGTTCCGGTCCCGAGCAGCTCCCTTAATTGGCTCACTGATTATTTGCTCGAGCTTTTCCCCGAGTTTCACGATAACATGCTCTTTGATGGATTGGAGTATCAAGACTTTTCGTGGATTTCAAAAATCAGAGTTGAAAAAAACTTGTATTTGGTTCGAGGAAAAAGTTTTGGATCAAGTTTCGTTTTTTGGTATTAAAATTGACGAATTCTTTGTTATTTATTATGATGACATGCAATTGATGATAAATTGTTTATAAAAACGTTTAAACTAAATGATCCCACTGTAAAAAATTTTTTATATCACCCTCCAACGCCTTATATTCGAAAATCTGCGTTAAATTCTTCACCCGCGTTTTCCACGACTCATAGAATCGCGAATAAAAGAGGGAAAACAATCTACTTGAGCTTTTTAAATCGCGGAATGAAATTTTCCGGAGCGCGCCGGCGGCTGTGGCGCGATCAATCGAACGGGTACGAGGCAAGGAGCGCGATTCGCGGTATAATAACCCGCGATACGACGTTATTACGATCGCATTTAACGAACCATCGTGCAATCATCGCGCGCGTATTATGCGCGCTCGCTTTTCCTCGTTTCTTGGCGTTTTCAACATCGCGAAATTTTCGAACGAGCTTTTTACTCACGGAATAAGTCCTTTTACTAGCAGCATATTGTTGGATAGATTAGAGGTGTCGATAAATAATCACTTAATCCTTTTGGAATTAATTAGGACTTATGAGAATATTTTTTTTTTTTTCGATGATGAGATGTGAAATTTATGGGAAAATTATTAATCAAATTATTGGAAAATTAAAAGGTCGATCGAAGTTTATGAGATAGGTTTTTTTGTTTTCCTCGATCGAGACATGTTGATTTTTATTTAGAAAAATTATTTGCTGATTATAGTTTTGTTCCAAACAAAAACTCTAAGATTTACACTTAAAAAATTTTTCCGAAAAACCTGATTTCAATCTATAAAATGAAAAAAGTTTTGAAGCTTAGTGTTTGTTGTAAAGTGTTATACTTTATTGCTGTATTTTGTGATGTTGCAGTGTATAATACACGAGTTCTTTGTCTCACAATCAGTACTCTCGCTGGAACCCTTGGCCTTTTTCCGTTTCGTGGCAAAAGGGCGCGTGAGAAGGGGCCGGAATCGCGAGAAGGAGCGGAAATAACGCGAGAGGCGCGAAGTGAAGTTCGTGCCGGAAGCGGAGGTCGTTTTCTCTCCGGAGGGTCGAGCCCTCGGAACAACGGTTACGGTTAACCGAAGCGAACCCTCGAAATCGTAGCGACGGATTATCGTCCCGGTTAAATCTAGACCCGCTATCTCGCTTCCCCTTCGGACTCTCTACTTTATCCCTCCTCTCCCCACCGCCCCTGCCCCTCTTTTCCTCCCTCACAGACCCTCTCTCGTGCTTTATTCCGTGTCTCGGTCTGCCTTTCTGCCTCCAGGATTCGCGGGCAACTTTACTGCACTCGAGGACCTCGGGCCAAAACCAAGCTCGGTGGTCCTCTCCAACGAGTCGCAGGCGATTAGTCCTTTAAGGATGATCCATGGCAGGACATAGCGAAATGTCGGAAAGTAAGCCGAAAAAAAGGCTCGTAAAATGGAGATGGAACTTGAAGGGATCTGTGGGAAACTTGACGTCGAAAATGGGTCGAGGGTTTTTTTTGTGAGATATTTGTAATACTTCCGATCGTGGAATTGAGGGATTGTCAGGTAGAATGTGATGTGTTCTTGGGGCTTTTTGGGTATTTGCATTCCTGTTTGATTTTATTGTTATATTATACTTGGAAAATCAAACATATGCGTGATTAGAAAGTTTTAAGATATAGTTGGATGATGTATAAAATTTGTTTATAATTGGAGTATAAATTTACATGTAAATGAATTGCTGTTTGTTGGAGACAGCGGCTTGATGGATTTTAGTAACTTTTTTTCTTTGTGGTCTGCATTAGGTTTACAGTACAGTAGATATTAAGTTTTTTGCAACGAAGTTTGCATATCCAGAAAGGAAATGTGACCATAGACTTAATTTTATACACTCACACACTTAAACCTATACAAACAACATGTTTTACATTCAATGTCTTATAGATGCAAAAAAATGGCATAATAATTGAATAATTCATTTCGTTATCTTATCGTTATCCATTTTAGTTTAAATGAATTTATTTATTATGAAATAATGTTTTTTGTAAAAATGTCAAATTTAATCCTTTAAAATTACAATTGAACGTATAAATTAAAAAATCTTTGTATTTTTATTCTACGTATAAAATATATTATGATGATATTCAGATATTAAGTATTAGATTTGTTCTCATGGAGAGTACTGTATTATTGTATTTACAAATACAGCATGATAGCACGATTTGAAATTACTCAACATTTGTTGAGGCTTTTTATTAATGCATAATACTTTTAATTGATGAAATCTGCTCTTACATCGATTGTGAAGGATGTGTTTTACATTTCGATTCTTAGAAACGCAATCTTATCTTTTTCTGAATTTCAAATTTGTAGAAAAAACAGTGGATTCAAAATAACATCAAGAAGCTAATTAGGATATTGTTGTTGTTAGTGACAAATACTTTTTTCCACTTTAGTTGGTAGTCTGAAAAATTTATGGGTTTTAACTCATGCACATTCTGTAGATCGAATAAATAAATTAAATCATGTATGCAATTAAATATGGTATTTACAAAGCACGAAAAATTCCATTGCAAAAATATCTTTCACGATGTTTTTATGATTGACATTGTAATTGACGTTGCACCTTAATTTTTTACATTTAACAAAGTTTCATTCAAAATAATTTCAACGTTTTCTCGAGTTAAAAAATTTTTCTTATTAATTTGCTGTTTTTTTTTTACAAAACTCTATAACGTTCTTTTGAAATTTATGTAAAATATTTGATATTTTTTACATATCTATTTAAAAATTTTGACGTAATTGTATATTCTGTAACTATATTTATGGAAGTAGTCATTAAAACAATTTATCAAAGAACAATTCTCTATTTTGAATAAAAAAACGTACAAAGTATTTTCAATTCAGAAACTTCGATATTTTTAATACCTTTTTCAAGTTACTTAGTGAGAAAACACTTTTTAAGCGTTAGATATATTTTTTGACAGTTGCATTCATGTACGTCATTCATATATGTATTTTCAATTTCGATCATGTTTAATTAAGTGAAGTCCGCATATGTAGTTGGTGAAATATAATTCAATATCTATTAAATTATACATATTTAATGTATCTCAAGATAATTGTTATCGATCCTAATGATGTCGAGAGTTTAAAAAATCAAGCTAAATTCACTCAATCTTAAGAAATTCGTCAAAAATGGAAATAGGACAGAATAACTGAGTTCAAGTATATGTGAGCGTCAATCCGTCTCAAATTGGAAAATTTCTATTTTCAAGTTTTGTCAGCTAATTTTCAATATTTTCTAATAATAAGCCAATGAATGATGGTGAAAAACATTTTTTTAGCATTTTAAAATTCATTTTTCTTTACACCTTTTCTAGATAAATTTTGTTTCATTCTTAAAAAAAATGAGTTAATAGTATTATAAACGGATTATAAAAATCTTACGAATTGGCAAAGAAAATTTGTAAATGTGTGTATATCTCTTAGAAATCGATTCTCTTTTTTCAATCGTTGGACAGTTGATTTCCGTAAAAGAACATAACATAGAATTGACTATTAAGTGAGAAACATATCAAACATAAGTTTGTTGCTGTTTAAAAATAAGAAAGTTAAATCTACAAAGAAATATATTGTTGGTAGATGAACATTTAGAAATAAAAAATTTTCCTTGATCTAAAGCATGATTTTCGTTCGTCTTGATTTAGTTTTGAGTTTGGCTCAAATACAGATTTGTTGATATATTCCAAATCACATTCTAGACCAGACACAGATTTCTTAACTGTCAACAAATAATGCATTTGAAGCAACATAACGGCTGAAATAAGTAGCTTCTTTTACCAAAAATGATATTAATTTGCTTGTATCCAAATATGAGATTTGTTAACTACAAACGAATCACATTAAATAGAAATACACGTTTCTCTTAGTGTAGAGTAACCATCCCTGCCACTTAAATTGAGTAAAGGGAAATAAGGGCGCAGGATTTCAATAGCCTTTAAGACAGGGAAATAATTTAATATCGTCGTTTTGATAAAAAATTTCAAACGCAATTTTTTCAGCGAATTCTTGCGACGAAGGCCGCTGCGCGCGTGCTCCCATTGTCCGGCTGTTTTTGCGCGCGTCATCCCTTTTTCTTTCAGCGCCGTGCGTGACTCAGTGAAGCGAGAATGCGTGGATCCCACAGAGTCGGGCGGGCGGGCCACCCTCTCTCTGCGGCCCCTTTTCATCCGTCCGTGTCAGAGCCGAGAGCTCGAGCGCCCACAATATCCCGAGCCCATCGACCCTGCGCCCGAGTACGGAGAGAGACAAAACTAGCACAGCGCGGGGTACGAAGAGAGAGACAGAGGAAACCAGCACGTGTACTTTCATTATCAGACCGGCCCACGATAATCACGCTGCCGGGAAACGCGGACTCGAAAGGGGTTGGGGTTTTGAGCCATTAGGCGCTCCCTGGAGTTGCTCGCTATATATTTTTTCCAGCGTGGATGATAAATATTACATCTGGATGTGTACTCACGCCAATTAAAAAATAGTGCGAGATGAATCCTCAACTTCATCTCGTATTCTTGCTTTTTTTGGAATCTTTGGAAAAATAGAAGAAAAAAAAGCCGTCTAAATTTTTTTCACAAACAACATGAACCAGCTTTCGACAAAAATTCGAAAAATCCATTGCAAGAATATTTATTTACCAACTTAAACTTTTACACTTCCTCTAATTATTGTCCGATCTACTAGTTCAAAAAAAGTATAATTCTACACTAGAAATAACTTACTTTTAATATTCTCGACTAAAATTGTCCACTATTCCCCACGAATTCAGCAATCAACTCTCAGCCCTTTAAAATCGATATAAATCGATTACCGTTCTTAATTACAATTAAGTCAATTAGATGCATCAAGTCTTCGCCAGACAGTTCGCCCAAGAAGAGCTTGTAAATTTTTAATCCCATTCCTAAATCTGAACTCCGGGAGAAGCTCAACTATGGGCGAAATTCCGCTAATCAGGAAACAAAGACCCCCCCCCCCCCCATCGCCCCCGAATCTCAGCCCCTTGTCCCATTATTCAACCCTCGAACTCGATCCACAAAAGTGTCCGCGGAAATGACGAATCCCTTTAATAATCACCGCTTTTGGCCCCTTCCTTGATACTTTTTCTCGCTTTAAAATTGTTCGTCAAGTAGAAAGTCAGCTAAAAACTCGACCGCGATGGACCCCGTCGCTTCGATGTGAAAAAAGCGTTGGAAAAAAGTGTGGAAAGTTGCCGCATCGACAACACCTTCGTCAGAGTTGAAATTCAAGCCAGAGAAGCTGGCAGAATGAAAATGAATACTTTATAGAAAATGACTTCTTTGAAATTTCTAAGATTTCTTAGTTAAAATGTGAAGAATCTCTTGCGTTTGCAACAAATCATAAAAAAAAACTGAAATGTTCCGAAAGCGCTTTTTTCCTTGGTTCTAAGATAGAGTTAGCTACGGCGACGTCGGATAAAAAGCCCGCGGCTCCTCTTTCTCCCCTATTTTTTCCTGTCATCTTTTTGCCTCGGTTCTTTTTCGTCGTTGCCGCTCCGTTTTATTAGCGTGTTGAAAAGAGAGGGAGAAAATGAGGGAGGACCGAGTGAATAGCATGAGGAACGACGGGCCGAGAGCGTTGGCGGTCCGCTACTAATTGCCGTCTACGGGCCGCTGAGCATCTCCCGGCTACAGCGCCCGGCCCGGGGAGGCCCACCTAAAGGAAAATCCTTGCGCTAATTAATAACAATCACGCAGAGAAAATGCGCCCCCCCCCCCACCCTGGGGCTCTTTATTCCGTCGGCCATTCATTTCGGGCGGCGCTGAAAGATTCATGGGCTCGGGAAAATGAGGTATTTATTCGGCTTGTCAAAACTGAGAAAGGTGTCGAGGAAGAATGTCCGGTAATGATGACAAATTGAGGCAGTGGGTTGAGGTGTTGGAAGGTCTTCAATGAAGTGGAAAACGGTTTGAGTGGTAGTTTTGGAGTCGAGACATTTTATACACTGGAACCCCACATTATGACGTTGGAAAAAGTGAATGAATGTTGTGATCAGCATGAAACTGAGATGGCATACGATACGAATGATAAAATGGGTTTAACTACTTCTACTTGAATTGGATTTCCAAGATATCCACTCGGTTGAAGTAAAACTGACATTTAAAGAAATGAAGAAAATATTATTTGTTATTATGATTCTAAATCTGTATCTTCAGCATTAAAATTTTTCTTAATTTCGCCGCTTCGATTTTGTGTAAAAGTGTAAAGAATCGAAAGATTTTTCGTAGCTTTGAAAGTCAGAAGTCAGATGCGACGGTTCGTTTGACAAAAGCCCCGCCGGATCGTAAAATTCTCGAGAGGAAGCGAGAGCTAGGGGACGGGCTGTGATTCCCTGTGCATTATGCATCGCGTGCAAAGCCGACCATGAGCGACCGTAAATTAGTTTCCGCGAAGTTTAACGGCTTTTCCTATATGGACAACTGTCAAATGACGTCAGTTGAGGTAAAAATATGCGATCAAGCGTCAGAGCTGCTAAATTCATAAAATTGATCTAATTTCTCTTGACGGTCTAGCAAATGTCAGGATTATGCAGGACATGTCCAAAATTTTGATTAATCGTTGATCGTTCTGATATTCGAGCTAAAAATAGGTTTGAGACTTTGGAAAAAATATCATCGAAAAGGGTTTCACTTAATATCAAATTTAAATTTAACTTAACCATTTGAAATAATATCTTAATTTTTTTTATTTCTTTGGCCAATTCGTTATTTATTTTTGTTGTTTTTAAACCCAGAAATTTTATTTATAGTTCAATCCCACACAGTCGTATTTCTGCATAGTTTAAATTTGATTCACAGCAACAGTGCTTATACTATTTAAAAAGAATATATTACTATTCTTTCGGAGCAGATGTACTCTCGATAAAATTGTGAGTTAAGCCTTTCTCTTGTCCCATCGAAGATTCCAACAAAAATAGACCTCCGATTTTTCTCTCTCCCGAGCGACTCTTTTTCTCCCGTTCTGCATCTCGTGGGCCGGCGTTGCTCCATTTCGTTCGCTCCGAGTTATCCGTCTTCCGTCGCGAGTGGGGTCGAGATGAAACCGATAGAACACGCCTCGCTGATCCTTCAGCGTGGCCCAAATTGCGATGTACATATCGATTCTTGTCTTCCTCCCCCCCCCCTTCCTCATCCCACTCCCCGTCGAGTTTTCTTGACTTCCGCGACGGAGCTTTTCCTCAGGAAATACGCCGGATCCGAATATGGGGGTGCCTCGTTTTCTCGTTCAGGGTATACTTCTTTCTCGTCCTCAATTTTTTTTTCTCTCTTCATTCCCGAGACTGGAGGGTCTAATTTCTGGAGTTTGAGAGTCAGGATTTGTGGATGTCGAGGTTTTTCTGTGATTGCTGGAGATTGGATGAAGTTTTAGGATGAGATTGAAAGTCATTGATGATGAATTTGAATTGAGGGATGTGAGTGAAATGATTGAAAATTAGATTTTTATTGAAAACATATCAGATGTTGGTTTTTTTCTTTTTTTTTACATCCTTATTTTTTAAGAATTTCTTTTTTTTACGACAGAGTTTATGATCATTGCTTTTTTAAAACTTTTACTAAATTTTCTGGAACAATCGTTATGCGAATATTATATATTTGTTCTTTTATTTATAATAATCCTCCAACCGCAATTTCACGAATGTTCATTTTCTCCGAGCCACGATAAATTCCTCACAATTCATCCAAAACAAGTTAAATATCATCAGAGATTAAGCAGAGGTCAGATCGAAAACGTGACGATCTGATCGTGAGGGTGGGAAGCAGGGGGAGGGTGAGTGCGAGTGGCGGGGGAGGGAGGGAGAGCTGAATGAAGATACGACAGACGGCGGGAGGGTGAAATCGAGGGATGAATCCAATTACATACTGAGCTCGCACCCACGGTCCATTACGTCCCGGCGTCTGTATTCCCGGGGCTGATTATCCCGCAGCGGAGGAAATTCCGGGGACACGTGGCATCGGGAATTTCGTCGGCAAATACGACGCCACCTACCCCTTCCCCCTCCTTCCCCTCCCTTCGCCCTTTCGATATTCATCCGGGATCTAATCGGTTTCGCGAGATTGAATTTTTCGCCCCGTGGAGGAAAAGGGCGTTCGGGCCGAATTCGTGTTTGATAAAGCAAAGCGTTTTTCGGCGAGCTCTCGTTTGTTTGGGGACGATGATTCGATCGGTGAAAGGTTCGAATGAGTGGGCGAGAAAAAAAAAATTTTTACTTTGAAGTAGCGATGAATTGAGATTAGGATCATGGTGTTGGGTGTTTTTGAGGGGGAGTCTTTAGTGTGCTTTTTGGGGTGGAGTTGAGAGTAAACGAGAGTGGGGTTTTTGGCAGAGTTGAGAATTCGGAAAATGGATTTTTCGTGAGGATTTACTAATATTATACGAATTCTACTTGGAGGTGTTATAAGAAAAGGAGTAGCACAATAGATTTATTGTTATTTTGACATGTTTGTAAAAGATATTGCAGAGATTATTTGAAATAGCTATAGGAATTTCACAAAATTTTAAATTAATAGGCATTATAAAGCGATACCCAGGAATAAAATAAGTATATAACTATGTATAGTATAAAAACTTCCTACAATGTATGGGAAGTTTTTTTTACAGAGTTGATGAAAATAGAGCGAATTTCTCGAAAGTAAGGATTTTCTAGATATTCTTTATATTTCAAGAGTTTTTTGTTAATTACTATCTGACAAAAAACTGTTTGTCGTTGCTTTCTAAGTAACTTACGATTAGCTAAACGAATCCTCAAAAATTCGATACAACACATTCAGATTCTATCTTAGCTTCAGAAAGTTCAGAATTCGACGAAAAAATTTATAACAAATAATTATTTTAGAAAGTGTTGCTTACAACTCAATGGTCAATAAATAATATTGTATAAACTTCTTTACTTCATTTATTACTCGCTCAAGTCGCCAACGTGAGCATTGATATTAGAAAATATGATTCTTTCGTGAAATAATAATAAAATACTAACTGTTTAAATTATGACGTGGAAATATATGTAATTTGAAACTCATACAGTAAAAAAATATTTTCTTGGGGAAATTTTGATAACAGCTGAAAGTTATGAAGATGTGAAAAGTGTTATTACTATTTCACAGTTACCGTTCTTTCATGATGATGTTCCTGCTGCAAAGTGTCTAGATTCTAGGATATTGTTAATGGATACCAAAAGAGCATATAATTTTAATAACTAATTAGAAATCACTCAATCATGTAACGAAATTTTTTGTTTTTGTTTTTCAGGTAAGAGAGCCCTATTTGCACACTTGGTGGGTTATGATGAAAACGGTTATTTACTCATGAAGGAAGACAATAGAACTTCAAGGTAAAAGTTTCGAATCAAGAAATTATTATGCATTCGGGTAGTAAAATGCTCCAATATTCAAGTTTATCAGTGTAATGAATTGAGTCTATAATTTCTTTTTTAAGGAAAATCAGGAACTTAATGGCTTTTTTCTATTTTTGCGGAAAATAATAAAACCAGTTTCCATGAAAAATCTACTTTGCATGAAAGTGTTTTTAGACTAATTTAGGGTCAATGAGTACGACTATATCATGAATACTTTTTTTTTAGGAACGTAATCAAAATTTTTGCAAAAACGTATTTTGAGTTAAGTTAAATTTACTTAAGCGTAAAGTTAAGAAATATACCTTTACAATAATATACATTTAATGCTAGTAAAAAAGATCATTGTCGATATTTCTGGTGGTAAATGGAAAAACATACGTTTTTTGAAAATATTTCGATAACGCTTCGTTGGAGAAATTAATGATTGATATTTTTGTACTCAGTGACTCTAAATTAGTCTAGAAAACTCTTTTTCTTGGAAGAAGTTGCAACTAACAAAAATTTGTTAACTATTGTAATCATTATTACTCGAATTTTGGGAGGAGTTAGAACTCCTAAAACTCTTTTCTGTCTACGCACCCGACAAACCTTCATGTCAACAAAAATTCTAGAGTGACAGAGTATCCTAAAAAGTTGAAAGTTACAGAAAAAACAGTGGCAGGAACTGAGATTAACTTAGTTTAACTGCGTGACGGCGATAAATACGTTTAATCATGTACTTGGCTCCATTGCATGAATACAACTATACAAAGTTATATTCAAACAACTCAATTGCGATGCAGTTAAATGCATTACATATATGTTCACGTCATTCACCTAAACGTGGCAAGTGAATATGCAGTTAACAACTTTATATAAATCCCTCTCAATCAGATCAACTATAAAACCGACTAACAAAAAAAAAAACAAAATCTTGAAGATCAAAGTAAATACCCTCAAAAGTCAAGTACTCGTACAAACCCCTTCCCATTTCGGCCCTAAAAAAACTGTATGAATACAAACTCGGCATTAGAAACACCCATTCCATCTCTTACTCTAATCCTCTCGAGAATCCGCGATTCTCGCCTTTTTTCCGCTCTCGAAACCGACAAGGACTCGAAATACCCGACCCAAGCAAAAGCGATTGGAACCGGCGCGCCCTTTCTCTTCCGGGGCCGTAAAGCGAAAGCTCATTTCGTCGCGCCAGTCGACTTTTTGCGGGCGATATTTTTCGCCCACTGTTTTTCGTTTTCCGCCCCCCCCCCCGTTCTTGTCCCCTCCCACCCCCTGGTTGGGAGTAAAGTACTGCGGGGACGCCATGTGCGGTGCGCGCTAAATGGTGCCCCAGCCCCTGGAGATATATCCATTATTGCTCGTTCGGGGGTTAGAATTTCCATTGATTGCGGTCGACCGAGGGGTCGTAGCCGGGAGAATGCTTCTTTATGGATTGTCCGCGCCCGTGCGCGGGGCTTGTTTGTGCACGTGACTGCTCCGAATTAGGATTTAACCGACGCGATATCGATCGCGCCGAGATATTGTATCGGGCGTCGCGCGATATCCGCCAAAGGCGTCTTTCGTTAATTGCTCCACGGCCTGTGCAACTGCCCCGATTCAATTTGTCATCCGAGACATGACGTGCTTTTCGCGCTATTCGGTGTGAAGATGTTTTGCTTTTTGACAGGAATGATTAACACGGTCACATTTGTGGTACGTGCGTATGGGAGAACTTGGAAACCCTAGAAAACGTGGGGTCAGAGAAAAGTCAGAGAAAAGTCAGACTCTAGTCTGACTTTTCTCTGACTTTTCTCTGATCAGTATTGGATCGCGTCTAAATGCATTTCTTTTTGTCATGACGAAAAAAAACAGATGCCTATGCATTTTTACATAATCATCAATAGTTATTATGTAGAATTTAGTTGAATAATGGATAAATTTAACTTCTTCGAAAATAAATATTAAAGCTCTGGGTCGGTAAGTATGTACCGACTGTAGCAGTAGATACCGATATAAATCACGAAAAAAAAACTGAAATAATACATTTTCATTTCAACTATGAAATGTAAAAACACATCGTAGTCAGACATTTATCGTTTATGTTTCATGTTTAACAATAATTAGGCTATAATATTGGCTAATTGGCGAGAAATCTGCGAATGAGAGAAAAGTCAGAGAAAAGTCAGACTTTTCTCTGACCTCGCGTTTGCTAGGGAAGGGATTAAAATGAAATCTATGAGAGAGAAATAGTATATTTCTTTAAGTTTTTTCAACGATTCTGAGCATTGTAATCAGATGAGTTAAGAAAATTGTTCCACACTAGTCAAGGACTATATTTTCTTCAACAATTTGTGGAAAAGTGGCCTTTTCCACATGGCGTTGAAAAATAGATATTTATTCAACGAAGTGCAAGTGTCGATTTTGGTGAAGACGAGGGTTCTTCCCCGAGGCGAAGCTGAGGGTTGGAATCGTCTTTGAGAGCCGCAAAATGGTTTCAAAGTTTTGATTTTGAGGTTAGAGTTGCATAATAGTCATTTCTTCATTGTTAAATACCCAGTTAACAATTAGTAAATTCTATTTGAATAATCTTTTTTAACTGTAAATTGGATATTTTTCCGTAACCGATACCACATAAACGCTTGAATATATCCCGGCCCCGCTTGGCCTCCTTTGCTCCCTGAGATGCTCTCTCATGCGCCGACAGACAGCCGCTTAATGAGCCACACCGAGCTACACGCACACGCTTTTGCGTACGCGCACTCCCAAATCCCCCGCTAGACCCTCGCTTTTTTCCTTCTCCCTCCCTCTCAAGCCTCCCGCCACGCGCTGTCTTTCTCGCTCGCTCACGCATGCATGCGCGCCTATATTTCGCTCCCGAGCGTGACGCTTCGGGTGTCTCGAGTGTTTGCTCGACGCGGGGTGCGGTGCGCCCCCGGTCATTGGCTGTACGTGGGTGACGGGTAAAATTATCGCCAACTTTTCCGCTTGGGAAAATTTTCTCGGCCTCGAGGACTTTTCCACTGGGAGCATGGAAACTACCTTAAAACATTGTAGCCCTCGGAAAAGCCTGGCAGATTTTCCCTTGATCTTTTGTCAACGCTCGTGTGTAATATTCGTAATCGGGTTTTAGAGAAAATATAAAAATTAACAAAATTCATCAAGAGAAATAATAATTGATAAGAGAGAGATTCAATGGAATTAGAAAAAATTCTGTTTCGTATGTCTTACATGACTTATTCTTACTGCATTTGATAATTTCATTATGATTATCTTTTTGATTGGTTCAGATTGTATCAAAATAGGAATCGAGAAGTAAAAAATTCTCTTCCACCAGAAAATACAGTATTCAAATACCAACCCATCAACTCCAAAATCTGATCTTAATTACCTTCCGAAAAAGCGTGTCTCATTAATTAATATTCTTATAGAAAAAAAACTCGATCCAGTCGCGGATTCTTCGCATCCGAGAAAAACTCAACACGCATATAGATATATGTATTCAATTTATAATTCGACGCGCCCGGCGAGACCGAAGTGAATAAACGATCTGACCTCGGAGAGGTAATTTGCGGGCCGCGATCAAACGCGATTAAATGTGATTCGTTTAACGCTGGCGTGGGTCGCGATCAATTATTCCGTTCCTTTTCCAACGAGCGGAAAAGCCATGGCAAGGTAGGGGGAGGGGGAGGGTGGAGAGAGTTTCCGAGGCGAGAAAAGTCATCGGCGCGAAAAGAGACGTAGCCCGAGGGGAGGATCCGGGGGAACTAGTGTCGTGATGCTGGTGTATTCGGTAAACAGAGTGCATTTAGAAAATTTCGATCCACAATAGCAGAATTCCGTTTCTTCGTAATTTTTAATAATAGATCAGTTTTTTTATATGAGGAGAGTGATTATTCTATCTATTTCGAAAGAGACAACATCATTTTCAACAATTTTTTTTGTCAGTTTAAGATAACGTATGTTTCAGTGTTTATGTAAATCTCTTTATTTAGTTCTATGTAAGGGTTATCAGTCAGATGATTAATGATAATATATATTAATCGAAAAATTTTGATTTTATTGGCAAACAAAACATTGAACGTTTTTTAACAATCCTAACAATTTTAAAAAATCTTACAGCAATTTCATCAAATATAACATTATTTGAAGAAGGATTACAGCATTCAGTTTCAAGGACTAAAAAAATACATGTATATTAAAAATATTGAATTTTACCGGTTTATAAGGACAGTTACACAATAAAATTGATGAATATATTTTTTAAACACCATTTACATAAAAAAGACGGTGGTTTTTTCAGTTTGATGGAAAAGAACATTAGTTTGGGTGATATAAGTTTTAGAAGAAGAATAATTTATATACTACGAAAGAAATTTCGAGAATGAAAAACTATCTTAAATTATTTGTTATTCGAACAGAGTAAAAGATCAACAAATTATTTTTAAATAACAGGGAATTGTTGTAAGGTAAATTGTGAGAATTTCAAATGCATTTATGTTGGTGAGACTGACAAGAGAAAAAACTGAAAACAAAAATCAAAGAACATGAAAAAAATGTTTAACGATTTTCTTTTTTTCCTTTTTAAATCCATATCAGACATGGACCTTTTCACACGTAGGCGATCACATTGTATTATTTATCACACAAGTTGTTTTGACTGACAATGAGCTGTTATCATAGTAAAACTGTTTACAAATAAGACTAATTATTATAATATTGCAAGTGTGAAAAATTTTTTCATAATCTTCGAAATAATCGGTATAAATTTATGGTCAGTTATAAATCGTTTCGTAAAAGCTCTTCATAAGGTTCCGATATTTCTCAAACTAAAGAGTCAACATTTCTGGAAAATGATGTATCCTTGGCAAATTCATATATATGTGTACCTACCTTTGAAAAATCAAGAAACTTTTTTGTTTGTATAGGTACAATGTGTTAAACAGAATTAATCAGTTTTTAATTTAACCGTATATTAAATAACAATAATATTTGGTGGAGGGAAAAATAAGTGAACAGCGTAATAAAATTTCTGTAAGAAAAAGTTTTAGAAGTATTAGAGTCCTAGAAAAATTAAAATTTTCATAGATCCTATAAGATCGATGTCTTATCTCTAGACATGGAATGTGTAGCATTAAAAAAAATTCACATTTTCAACATTTATAATGAACCACGTAGTCAAACATATGTAATCACATCAAAAAATATTATATCCTGTTTGTGAACTTAAAAAAAAGACTCCAATCACTTAATACCTCCAAAACGCAAAAACTCACTTCCCTAATCAGGCCGCTGGATCGCATGACTTTTTATTTGTTCCACACCGTTATCCGGCACAAATTAAAACCCTCGCGCCCCAACGTTCACAACCCCCTTACCAATCGCAATTAAATGCGCAGCCAATAATCACCGCACCCTAATTACACCCCGAAACCTTACCCGCGAAAAAAGGCGAGGTTGGAAGAAAAAAAAGGCAGAAGGAGTCAGCGAGACGCGAAATAAATGCAAAAACGCCATCGATTATCGATACTCCCGAAACTGTTCTTTTGAGTGTTCCCGAGAGCGGCCCGCCGGCATATTTCCTCCCTCTTTTGCCTCCCGCCCCCCAATCCCTCTTCCTCCTCTCACTTTCCACCCTCTTCTGCCGCACCGCAATCCCATAGAACCGCGAAGTCTCGCGTTCTCGTCTAGGTATTATGCGCTGGCAGCTGCCTTTCGTGCGCGAAATCTCCGAGGATCCCACTTTATTTTCTCCCACTCTGACGCACACACTTTCCGGGAGCTTGCGCACACACTTGGCGCCGTTTCACCGACTAACGCGCCAACGCCCACACCCGAGCTTTTACGGTGTTCTGTCCTTGCTTCGTTCCCAAAAGCGTAGGTAGAGGTGTTTTTGTTTTGTTTTTTATTTTGTTTAGTGGGAAATTGGCAGGTAATTCTATGAGAATCGATACGAACAGTTTTATACAAAAATGTACAAAATGTTCATTTTAAAAATTTACATTCTCTTCTCTCGGAATTTGCAATTTATATGTTATATTATTTAAATGCAATAATACGACTAAAAATCACTTACTTCCCAGTTGTATGGAATAAATATTCTTTTCGTAAAAATTTTTTCGAACCCAATACAAAATACTAACTTGATTACGCCCTTGTCAATTTTATTCTTTTCTTCTTCATCCACTGTTCCGTGAGCACAATCTATGATTCGCGAAAATCGTGGAGATATGGATTTATCTGGGTAGACAATTGATCCGGTTAAGTGGATTGCCGAGGCTAACGAGGGCGATCCCGCGACTCCCCAAAAGAGCTTCGAGCTCCGGGACGTTGCGGCGCTTGACGAATTAACGGCTTTTTCGGTTCTTGATTGGTAGGGAAGGTTAGGCTGGTAATTGAATTTGGTGAGGCGTGGCAGGGAAGTCAGTGGGTGACACTATGGTCTATGTTAGTAATTAATTAGTAGTGATTTAGGTGATTTCAGGAAGATTTGACTGATTTCTGAGGTGTTCCTTGGGACATTATGTAGAATTAGTCAGAATAGACGTCCTGGAATAGGATTTTAATTGCAACCAATTTTACATTCATCAAGAGAGTAACAGTGAATGAATTATAAATTTGATTATAACTAACATGATTATTATCTGGATTATCGATTTCACAAAAAGTTTTCAACCCGTAAAAAAGAGTCTACTTAGTGACATTGAGTTACGTTAAGCCAAGTTTCGGTCTGTGCAATAAACAAAAGGTTTCATTAAAATGACAACTTTTATTTCGAAGTTGCGCCCTAAAATTTTTAAAGTATTTTGTCGTCGCACATTAAAATAACACAGTAATAGTTACTTACAGTACATTCAGTTACGTGAAATTCTAACCTGTTACGTAAACAAAAATTGTCTTCAAGCCAGCAACATTTTTCTAGGTCTTTTTGTATTTTTCGTTTTTTCTGAAAGCCCGAAAGTTTCGGGTATTTTTTCGCTCAGTATCTGCCTTGCAGTACTACTTTACATCTTCTAGCCTGTTTTCGTCGGCTTCCCGAGAAGCCCCGCGGTAACCACGTTGGAAAGCCCATTCTCCTCGTATTCCTCTTTTCCCCTCTCATTCGCGCAGCGCATTTTTATGCAGGTTGCAGCGGAGCTTGCGAAATTGCCGCCCCGGGAGGGGAAGGCGAGATTGACTTTTTACGCGCCCGTTTTCCGGATTCCCGTTTAATAAGGCCGGCCGCCGTGGAGCGCGTGATAATTGCCGTTTCACCGAATCGATATCGTTCCGAGAGGCGAATTTAGAAAAGACAAGGAAAATTCAACGTCCGCAGTGAAAGGAAATCTCTCGATCTAAAAAAAAGGTGACACGACGCCAATCATCAAAGTAAATAATAAAACGAAAATCACACAGTTTAATTACATTTCCGTCAAACCGACAATTTTTGTTGTACTAGTTTTTAGTTGGTTGGATTACTCTTTTTTTCCAAGCTAAACTTGGATTTGCACTTTACCGTTTGAAAAAGTACGATAGTAGCCGAAAGCGTTGAATGAAACAAGAGAGAAAAATGACGAACAGAGAAGCCATTTGCGAAAGAGCCGACGGGAATGCGAAAGATCCGGCGCGAGTCAGAATCGGGGCGATCGTTCGATACGCAACGATCACGGGCGTAATATGCAGATCCACCGGGGCACTATTTTCCTTCGTCATGGCTCAATCGACAAACGCTTCGGTAAAAGCTCGCCTTTTTTCAGCTTTTTCTTTTCGTTATTTATCCCGGATGATCCACTTTCCGGCAACAGTTTTCGCAAATGCTACGTTTCGCTGAGGTTTATAATTCTGGGATTTTGGGGATTTCAGGTGACGGAGCATGTGATATAACGAGGGAATTTGGAGTGCAGAACTTTTCAGAAATCTTACAGAACTGATCATGTAATAGAAACAACATTAAAATTCAAAGATTAAGTGAATGAACAATATTTTTTAAAGTGTTGCAATTAATTTGTTTCGCCTACAGAATTGGACATAACGTGGTAGGTAATCTTTTTCTATTTATTGACGTTATGAATAAATCGTAAAATCAATCCTTGTCCTTTTTTCGATGTATTTTTATTATTAACCAAAACAAAAAATTGACAAAGTGACAACTTCCCGAATAAAATTTTCTAGCTTTCTTGGACCTCTTTTCTTATTTCCTTCTTTTTGGCTAGTTGTACGGTTCACTTGTTGTTTAAAAAAGTTTTTTCCTTGCTATTGTATTCCTACCTAAGAAGTGGATCGTATACCGTTACGTTTGTCTTGTTACGCCACGTTCAACAATTCTTTTTATGACTCACACAAAAACAAAAAAAACAAAAAAAGAAAAGAAAACGAAACAAAAAAGAAATAATGCTTGAAATAGAAAACGTCAATATTCCATGGAAACTATGGAAAGTTGAAATCCTTTTCCTAACTATTTATTTACAATTTTTAAATCCTTTGCAAGAGCTTTTCACCCGCGTACGATAATACACTATTCCCTCACTATTCGAGTAAAATTTTTTCCTCTTTAGTTGAAATATTCATCATTATTTACCAGCATTGCAGAAAAGAAACTTTTCCGTTTACAGGGGAGGCTGTAAAATCGCATTTTGCGCCCTTGGGGCGAGTGAAATCTATCGTGAGTGCGAATTTATTCCGTTTCTCGAGTGGCCCACCCAAGCCAAATGTCCCCTCTATAAAAAGTGTTGGAGAATCGCGTCGGCTTTTTTCTACATCGGGGCGAAAAGGTTTCCATTGTGAGGCGGCTCGCATTTCCTCTGGGAAGCCGGGGGTGGCAGTGATCCGCAGTCAACACGAGTGACACTCCCCAGAGCGTTGTGCAGCTCGGCCTGGCCCATCCGCGTGTCGGATTTCTGTTTGCGTTGCTGCGTCACACGTATTTCCAGCGGAGGGCGACGAACGAGCATGGAAAAAAGCCTGCGAAATCGAGTTCGTTCGGATTTCGTGTTGCCCAGCTGTACCTTTTACCCGTCCCTTGCCACATCACCCACGAAACTTCAATTTATCATGAATTAACTCTGATTTTTTCCGTGCTTGAACTTTTTTTTGTTTCATTGAAAGAATGGAATAATATGATTCGATAGCTTTCAAGATGAATTTCGCAGCAAAGCAGAGTTTTGAAAAACAGGAAAGAAAATTTTCGGTTCCTTTTGGAAAAAATCAGGGAATTACTGGTGAAATATAAATTATGAATTTTATACTGGAAAATTTAATTTCTGGAAATAAAAGTTCATGTTTTTGGTTTCAGATTTTGTAATTCTCAAAATAAAGTTGTATTATTAAATACCCTTTTAGCTTATTTTCGAACATTACATTAAACTTTCCGAAGTAACATCAATATTCAAAACGTGAGGTAAACTTTTAACATTTTTTCATCCGTTTGATATTTCTGTAAACATCCAAACCAGCACAACTCAGCTTTCCGCGTTTTCCGCAAACGAGCGTTTTATCCTTCGCGATTTTCTCGGGACTTTTCTCGCTATCGCGATTTTTCCGCCTCGCGAGTGTTATTCTCGCTCGGAATATGAATCATTAAACGGCGTGGAATGTATCGTCGTGCGTCGGTCTAGACGCGCCCACGATAATTTATGCAATTTAGTCCGCATGGGGATTAAAATCGAAATGAGCGCGGCATTTTTAACGTTCCACGCTAAGCCTTATTTTCGGTCGCATTGGAAATGGAGACGCGATTTCGACTCGAAAATTTTGGTCCGAAATCAAACCTGACGTAGTAAAAGAGAATAATCCGTTTTGTAAGTAGGAGCTTGGGACTGATTACGTTGGTTTTTGTTTGCGATTCAGTCTTTGTGAATTTTATAAGTTGTTCGTGAAGATGTGAGCTTTACATTCTGCTTTACATGCAAAAAGCGTCGTAGAATAAATTATGAAAAGTATGTTTGTACAGTCAAGTGAAGAAAATTTGGATATAGTATATAAATTTTCTAAATTTAGTCCTTACTTACTTTATATCTCGTGCTCCAAAAAAAAGCTTTTTTCCCATGCATCCGTAAAAAAGACCACTTTATTTCTATGGAATGCGGGAACAAAAGCCCCTTTTTGGGGTACTCGGAAATCAGCAGGAAATATAAAAAAAACCCTGGGAAACATTCATTAATCATGGATCACGCAACTTTCTTCCCTGTGATCCGGTATTTATGAATATTTCCCTAGGGTTTTATTGATAACTCCCGCTGATTTCCAAGTACTCCAAAAAGAGGATTTCGT
>JAPYZL010033834.1:0-18053 GCA_030522825.1 Platygaster orseoliae | reverse complement strand
TACTTTGAAGGGGACAAAATAGATATTCATGAATAAATAAATAATTCTTGAAAAAACATGAAATTCGCGATACTTTTTGAACAAACCTCGTATATCTACTCGTAGATCACCATAGATTCTTATAGATGTACTACTGGATTTCCGTATAGCTTTGTAGATTTACTTATAGAATTCGGTTGATTTCCATAGATCTGTTGGTAGGTCAATGAAGATCTTCATAGATCTATTTGTTGATTTCGGTCATTTCCATGCATCTGCTGGTAGATCTATAAAGATTTTTATAGATCTATTTGTTGATCTTGGTCTTTTTCATATATCTGCTGGTAGATCTTTGTAGATTTACGTATATCTACAAGGAGATCTCTATCTTTCATCTCTCGCATCATCTATGCAGATCTCTATAGATCTACGTAGATCTATAGAGATGTACCCAAATCTGGGATCTCTGTAGATCTACTTGAGTAGATCTGCAGTAGATCTCATGTAGATGTCAAAAGATCTACTCATTTTTACCTGGGTTATTTTTTTAATTTAATTATAATTGTAAGACTATCGAGATCAGATGGCGCAAAAGCATCGTGTATGAGTTTTTGAAAAATTTTCTTGAAGTGTTTCACACCGAAGAACGTAAAGTGGAAACAATATAATAAAATATTTTCCATCACCGAAAAGTCTATTTTTAAAAATTTATTATTTATTAACAAATAAAAAACTTTTACCTCAGTGCGCATTATACAAGATAATCTCCATACACAAGTAGGAAATGTATTTTTTTTACACTCGTAGAACAGATATGGTACGATTAACTCAACTATACAGGGTGTCCCAAGTAAAGTGTGACAGCCGAAAACCATAGATACCTTATGAAATTCTAAGACTTTTTTTCCTTTGCCATTTTTAAAAAAACTCTAAATTTAAAAAGTTATTCAAGCCAAACATTTTAATAATAAATGCCCTCTATCGACAAGTTGAGGTCAAATTCACGGACTAAACTTTTTCCAATTTTTCTTTATATTTTTCTGAGTAAAAAAGTCTTCTGCCACTTTTTACAAAACTCAAAATCCAAAAAGATACTCAAATTTGAAATCTGAGAAATCTGATAGGTTGAAACTTTCAACTCGAATATCTTTTTTGATTTTAAATTTTGTAAAAAGTGGCAAAGGACTTTTTTACTCAGAAAAATATGAAGAAAATTTGGGGAAAGTTTGGTCCGTGAATTTGACCCCCACTTGTCAATAGAGAGCATTTATTATTAAAATTTTTTGCTTGAATAACTTCTTAAATTTTGAGTTTTTTAAAAAATGGCAAAGGAAAAAAAGTCTTAGATTTTCATAAGGAATCTATGGTTTTCGGCTGTCACGCTTTACTTGGGACACCCTGTATAAGTCAACCTCGTTTACGTGAATATGACTTACTTTTTGAGTAGTATGTAAATAATAAAGATATTTAGAACAACCAAATCAATATAGTTGAAATTACTGAACAAAACAGTATTTTAATAACAGAAATAACTATAGTTTTAATTTAATAATAATTTTTATAGTAATTCGTTTACTAATGATTTTTTGCGAAATAAATGCTATTATTGTCAAAAAAAATTACAAATGAAAATTTCGGAAAATTATTTTTTGTTGCAAGTGAATAAACGAATAGTTAAAACATAATTACAGTTTGCTTGACACAAATAAAAAATTTGGTAAATCTTACTGGAGACCTATTTAGAAGCAAATGAACGTCCTCGATTAATAGTAAAATGTGTTTGAGCGGAAACGATGATACTTTTTATTTCGATATGAATAAATAAATAACTCACTTTGGCTCAATACATTTTTGACACGAGAAAAGATCTTTTTTCACAACAATTTAGTAAATCGTACTAAATACATTCTATTAAACAAATTTAGAAAAATTAAAAAAAAATTTTAGTAGGTTGGTATATGACTAAATTAATTTAGTCAGGAGAAGTAAAATTCAGTTTGAAAAACCAAATTTTCCTCTGAATGTAATGACGTTTCTCCCATCATCGAAAACCATTGATGAAAGCTCCCCCAGGTCTACACGACCCTTATCACGCCGTAGTACTCTGGCTCCTAAAATAGCTCGCGGCCGCGATATCGACTCCGCGGGATCGTAAATACTCGCGTGCGAGGTCAGTTCTAAGGCTTGCCCCCGAGCCCGCGCTCGTCGTGAAGGAGCTTCCTCACCTCGTCCTGGCCATCGCCGAGGCGCGTGCGTGGCGTCGGCGTCGACGCGCGCGTCGCTCCCCGAAGCCCCCGACTCCGGCTGGTCTGGCCTGGCACGGGCGCAGTGTTCCAAAAGTCGGCACCACGCACGAATCGCGGCTCGGGATCATTTGAGAGCGTGGTAATCGTGTCCGGGTCGAAACCTCGTTCGGGGCGTGCAGCTACCCGCGAACCCCAAGTGACGAGAAGTTGGAACCAGGTTCCGGGACCAACCCCCGCCTCGTTCGACCTGGACAAAAAAAAGCGCGAGTGGAAAAGTGGAAAAGTGCGCGGCAGGGATGCCAGGGGAATCGCTCGGGTGAAGGGACCCGGAAGGTCCGTCGTCTTCCAGGGTACGGTTCGATGAGCGCGGGGTGGATCGATACCGCGGGCACCGCTCGTTGACGTTGGTTCCACCTGGGTGTGCCGCCCCAGGACCTTCTATGGGGGACTTCGTGAACGCCGACAACAGGCAGTCGTTGTCGATATTCAGCGCGCCGAGCATGCAGGACGAGCTGCTGATCGAGAAGGCTCAGGCCAAGGCGCCGCTGTCGCCGGACGGCTCCCAGGACAAGCCCAAGGACCCGGAGGACGTGGGCCCCTCGGTCGGGGACAAGGAGGTCGGCCCGAACCTCTCGGGCTTCGGGGAGCCCGTCCGGGTCCCGAGTCTCTGGCCGGACGACGCCGGCCTCCACGCCATGCCCGTGAACGGCTCCATCGCGGCCTTCCAGAACTTCCCGACTGGCAGCCCGGGCCTCTTCACCGGCTCCAGCGCCCGCAGGGCCATCACCGCCAGCCACAATTTCTCGGGCAACGCGACCGTGGGCAGGCATAACCTGGGGGGCCAGCAACAGCAACAGCAGCAACAGCAGCAGCAGCAACAGGCCCAGCAGCCCGGGGTATTCCTCCAGGGCAAGGGCTACACGACCTGGTCCGGCGGGCCTCAGGCCCCGCAACAGTGGGGCGGCAGCAGCCCCCAGGCAGCCGCCGCCTCCAGCCCCGGGCTCTCCCCCTGGTCCCGCGGCCGCTCCGTGCCCAATTTGCCCCCTCTGCACTCGTCCCTCCACGCGGCAGCCGCCGTTGCTGCGGGCCTTCAGGCTCGAAAGCCAAGCCCCACGTTTCCCGGCCATCCCGGGCCCACTGGCGGCCACCCCTCAGCCATCAGTCCGGTCAAGTTCCGCAGGAGCACCTCGTATCCTGGCAAGGGCAACCTTTACCCGCCACAACCCACGCCCACCTTCGAGGTCACGGCTGCAGAGGAACGGGACCTCATGCAGATGCCCCCGTATCAGCAGGTTTGGGCCTTTTTTCGCACTTTCGAGGGGTTTTGTGAGAAATTAACAATAAATAAATAAATATAATACCAAAACATAAGTTATTGAAATAAATGATTGAATAGAGAAAAAAAGCATTTTCTGGGCTAGTGTGGGACATGAATTTGATGGTAGTGGAACGAGGCGAAGGTGAGATAAGTGATTTCAAAATTTGTTGAGCATGTTTTTTGGCGGGAAATGAGATTTTTCTTATGGTGTTGAAGGGTTTTTGAATATTTGATGTAGAGTTATAACTGGGAACATTTTCAGATAATACGTATGTGATGTTTGAATTTTTGTAGTTTATTAATGAGATTTTAGGAGTTGCTACCTTTTGGATGAGATTGTGTTGATTGTGCACAAATTTATTGAGCACCGTATTTATTGTGCACATTGTTATGAATTTTTACTTAGGACGATATACAAATTATTTTGCAGTGTAAGTTTGAAAAATCATGAAATTTCATGCCGTAATTCAGTTATTTCTAAAAAATGTACACAATTATCTAGTGCACAATGAATACAGTGCTTTATAAAGTTGTGTACAATTAATACTATTTATTTCGGACGGTCAAAGGGTTTCAGTTTTTTTGTATTTTATGTTGTAACAATTGAAGGTTGATTTTTCTCTTGTAGTATTTGGTTTACAACAGTTTTGTGGGATTCGTGAGTGTGGAAAACGATCATTATTCTTGTGCTATTAATTTTTCATGTGGAGAATTTACTGGGAACTTCGTGGACATTGTAGTATATTGATCATTTCATCTAAAATCACCCAGGAGATTCTGATTTGATTTTTTCTGCGTAAAATTTTTTTATTTCTTCCTTATTGAAATCGATGATATGAGGATTTTTTTTTTACTTGAATTTTCGTTGTTTCGTTGTGATGAAATTTTTAATTATGAGTATAATAGTTGATTTCTTTTGATTAATAGGTGTTTTTTTTGTTCATTATCCGAGAATTCGGTTGAAAATCGTCTGATTGTATCAGTTTTTTTATCTTATGTGGTTTTATTCTAACTAGAAAAATTCTTAACTTGATTTTTTTGAAAATGTATGTTTGCAATGGTGATTTATTAAAAAAAAAGAATAATTTTTATCTGACAATTTGAGCATCGCATCAGTTTTTTTCCATTAATTTTTTCAAACAAAATAGATAACTTATAAACATTCAGTATTCATTTTTTCAAGCAAAAATGCGTTGTTCGTGAACTACGATTTTTTAATGAAAAAAGTCATTTCTTGAAATTCTATTATTTAGCCAAAAATATTTTTCAGTCATGAAAGTTTTGTTTAAACTCGTTTGTAAAGGCTTCATTTTGAAAAAAAATTGTCGAGCTTATCAAATTTTGGAAATTCTTCTGATTATCGTAAAAATAATGAAACCTTCTTCGACTCCAAATTTCTTAATGTTGTTAAATTGCAAAAGTTTTTTCATGAATTTTTTTAGGGAAAAATTTTTGTTTTTTGAAATTATGTTTAACACAATTTTGAAAGACATAAATTAATTTCATTATAATTATCTCATATTATTTTCAAAGAATAATGTTGTGCTGAACTTGGAGATTGATTTTTTACACGTTACGAAATTCGTTCTTAAAAAGATATGAAAAAACTTTTGAGCCTAGAGACTTTTGTTTTTTTCAACGATTATTTAAACAATTTTTTCAAACAATCGAGATAAAACTTTGTTGAACAGTTTAAGATATTTCCTAAAATATCCTCAATAATCGGAATGAATATTACATAGAAAATTTCGATTTTGAATTATCAAAATCTATCATAAAATGATAGTTTACTAGAAAAACTTTTCAACCATGTTTCAAGTATTGTTATTAAATCTTATTAATTATAAATGAATTCGTGATGTTTTGTTTTTCCCCATCCTCATTTGAGACAATAAAGTTTACTTGAACATAATGTTAGGGAATAAAATCCAATTTTTGTGTGTGTTCATTTACTCAAACTTTACATTCACTTATTTCTAAGAATCATTGCAATTATACGTATATAATAATAACAGATGCTTCTATACAAACTTAACCAACTTACGTAATATTAATAAAATTCCACAAAGTATTCCAGAAAAGTTAAAAACGTCAAATAATAATTTTTGACGAGAAACAACTGATCGAAATCTCATCTGTAATTATTAAAAATCATTAATTAATTTGCTTTATATTCAAATCGTAATCAAATTTCACGATTCTGTGAATTCATAAGAAATAATAGACTGCTTTTCAACTGTAAACAACTCGAACAAATTTTTTTTCACAAGGTGTTTAAGCGAAAAACAAGAATCCAAACAATTGCTCATTTGTTTCGATTTAATTCTTGCGTAGGCACTCGCGTATCTTATGCTCGGTTATGCAACTTCGACTTTGAGACTTATATTTAAATTTAGCCGATGCAATGGCTGTCCCAACAGTCATGTGTCGACCGCTATAAAATTATTATTTCGAGACGTTGCACCATTTATTCGATCACGTTTTTGAAAATCCTCAGCACTATTGCAATCCACAAAATGAAACCTGAAAATAAATAATAAAATAAAAATTCTGATCACTTTATTTCAAACTCCTCAATTTTTCATAAAAAATTCGATGATTATTCTCAAGATCCCAAAATGTTTGTTCGAGACTCGATTTTTGTTAGTGGAAGAATTTCGGAGAAAATAAAATATAGAGGCTCTGAAAATACGTTGATTATTTTTGTCGAGCACGAAAATTTGAGGAATTACCAAGCTAGAAATTCGCGCGTTCCCGGTGCTTTTATTGTCTCGCGATATATATATTTTTTCACGTGTCGTCATGGAGATATGAATTTCTTATCTTTAGCACCGACGGTTACGTGCGCGAAGCGTGGAGCGAGATCGGAAGACAAATAAGTGGAATTTTCCGATTTTGACGTTTCATGGTTTCTGCATGTTTATGAATTCATTCGTGATCTATTTGCCGTTGGAATATAACTGTTTTTCAAGTTCTATTTAGATTACAGCTTTATATAAAATTCTTTGCAATGTTTAACGTAGAAATATCTAACGAAAAATTCTCCTCATTCTATAATTTCGTAAATTAAATTAGAATTTTGTTTTCCTGGAAGAATTTTTAATAATGAAATTTTCTTTCATAAAGTTTTTACATTTATTTATTAATAGTAAGTGGTTTATTTTGTATTACTCATTTACATTATCTAATTTTTTATATGGATTGTTAGGTAATTTATGCTACATAGTGTTAGTTTTTTCTGCAAATATTTTTTTTTATTTCATTTATAACGTATTCGAATAACGATTTTAAAATGATCTTAAAGAGCTTAAATTCATTCAAAATTTCATGTTATCATTGTTTCGACTTCTATTAGGTACTCATGAGAATTACAAAAAAAATTAAATATTTAATGTTAATATATAGTATTCGAATTTCGCTATTTATTTTATTCTTTATACTTTATTCATTTAACTAAAAACCTAATTGACATTATATAATGTACTACTATTTAAATTGTTTAACATTTTATAACTTATAGATTACTATCCATACTCTATCATACATATCAATTGGTTTGTGGTTGATAACATTTATACGAAACCAATTTTTTTGGAACATTTATTCAGATGTGTTAGTGTCATCTCAAAAAACTGATATTTTTAGGTGAGAAAAAATTCAAATTTGCTATACAATTTCAAACTGGTTTTGACGTAAATCTTCAAAATGAATTTATTATCATCAAATCAACAATTTTTGAAAATACTAAAATTCATTATTATTATAAATTTATTGAGACTTCAAGAGTGAATAATTCCTTTTTTTTCATTCCTGGAAAGAAAAATTACATTAAAAAAAATATTGACAATATAAAAATTTTTTCATGGAAATTGGCAAAGCTTAGGTATACGTAAAATCTTAGAATATATTTGAATTTGATTGTTATTCATTACAAATCAATGATAGTGTTGAATAAAAAATGTGAAACGAGTTATCTCATTCATGTCACAATACAGTGTAATTTAAATAAAGTGAACAAGTCATATTTTCAATTATTGAAAATTAAAATAAATATTTAAAGTATAATAATATAATACATTCAATCAATTTTTTTAATTTTCAATGTACTTACTTCTTATGATAATTTGTACTTTTGTTTTTTTAATGTACTTACTTCTTATGATAATTTGTACTTTAGTTTGTATTTTATTCTTTCATAATAATGTTTATTTTGATCCTTATTTATACTTTCCATATTTTTTCATATTATAATTTTTTATACAAGATGAATATAATAAACTAAAATTTATAAACACATTCCCAATAATTCTCTTCAGTTGATTTTTGAAAAATTAAGGAAAAAATTCAAAAAATGTAGTTATCAGTTGAATTAATTTCGATCAATCTTAAGATTTTTTAAAAAGCAGTATTTACATAGATTATTGGTATTTTTCAAATTCTTAATACTTCACGTATTTTTGTAATTCATCGTTAGGGAGCGTTCAAGTATTACGTCACGCAGTTTTTTGGAATTTTTGCCCCCCCCCCCCCCGCGTACTGGTATCGTCTTCATAAGAGTCAACACAGAGCGTCACGTTTGGCTGACCCCCCCCCCTCCCCTAGAGCGTGACGTAATACTTGAACGCTCCCTTATTTTGACGATTCGTAGGATTGTATAGAATATTTTATAGATTGTAATATTGATTTATAAAAATCGATGATGTTCAAATTTTTTGAATTTTTCATTTGGATTCAATTTTCGTTTTATTTATATTGATTCAGAGTTTAAAAGATTATAACGAATATTGTGCATTCCTAACATTTTTAGTATACTTACATTTTTTTTTTGTGTGCTTCAAAATTTATAAAACTTTCTATCATTTTTCAGAATTTCTTGTATTTTTATACATTTTTGTACAAGTTTCTAGATAGAATAAAATACTTAGAAGTTATGTAGAGTTAGAGTATAATAAAATATTATTTATAAAACAGTTACTGCATAGATTTATAGTATTTTTTAGATTTTCAGTTCTTTTTCTACTTTTCTTTACATATTTCCAGTATAAGTACAATTTATTGAATTTCCAGGTATTTTCTGTATCTTTCTTTTCTTTTAATTTAGTAGGATTTTGACATTTTTGCAAGTATTTCTGGTACTTAATGAACTTTTGCATAGATTTCTAGAATTTTTTACTCGAAAATTCAAAGTCTTACAACTTTTAATCAGTTCCATACATTTTCGAAAGTTTTGTACATATGTGACACGATTTGAGAAAAGATACCTTAGGGTACAAAATTTTTAGGCCTATGATCCAATGCCTTTGAAACAGATAATGTGCCTAAACGTTAGGTACCTTAAGGTATCTTTTCTTAAATCGTGTCACATATATAGATTTTAAGAATTTGAAAAAACTTTATGATTATTACTATACTTCGTTTCATTCAGTGTTCTTAACATTTGATCAAATTTTCTAGCATTTTTTAAAATTTACGGTATTTACATTTATTTCTGCATAGATTTTTAGGATTTCATGATATTTCTCCATTTTTTTTTCAATCCCAATAATGCTTAATGCATCTTTACATTTAATAATTCACATACTTTTCTATCTATAATTATTAACAATCATGTTCTATGATTCCTAGTATTTATTACAATATTATTTATTGCAATATGTAATGTTAATACTTCATGTTCAGATACTTCCAAGATAAGATAATATTATTATTAGGTCACAAAAATTTCGATGCTTTACTTGAATATATTTTGCCAATTTTTTTTTTAGTTTTTCCTTGGCTCAAACAAGGTTATTATGTAACAAAAATCTAGATAAGTTTTGATAGAGACGACACAATTTTATAAATTTGCAAATTTTCACATACATCCAACGCGATAATGAAAATAACATCTGATTTTTTGTATTCATTCGTTTAACTGTAATCTTTATGGTCAGTCTATTTTTTAAAATTCTAAAAGATACCATATTGCAAAAAAAAAAAAAAATTTGTAATTTTCAGATACACGTTTATAATAATACTCGATAAATCTCTACAAATGAAAATTATATTACTCAGTGATAAGTTTATAAGGAAAGGAGGGGGGAGAAGGAATTATTTTATGAATGAACGTCAAATTCACAAATTTATCGAATAAAAACGACTTTTCTCAGAAATTTCATGTCTTCAAAGTTCCAAATGTTAAAACATAATCGAAAAACAAAATGATGATAATAGTTTTCTATTGCTTCCAGTAGTTTAAGTAATAAATATAATGAGCCACAAATAAATATTATATAACGTAATTTACTGTTTTTCTATTATTTCTTGTTTTTAAATGCCAATTTATTTTTCGTTTGAAACTTCAGACACGTCAAATTTCTACGTTATTCCACATAATATCATGAGAATCGAATTTAGACGAAAATTATACATATATTCATATAAGGTTCGTAAAAAAAAATAGAAAATGGCAATGACTTATGAAACTTGGATAGGATAATCTTGTGGGTCGCGAGAAAAACGTGAATATCACTGTCATTTTTCGGGCGTTGTTGAAAGCGCCGAAATTCTGACCTAGTTCCCGCGCAATCCGCTAGTTCTGACAGTGTCTAGTAGAAGTTGAAGCTCAGCTATTTTAGAAGCACGACGAAAATAGTACTTGCATGCTATTCGAACGAAATGGCGGGTCTCGTTACGAGGTTACAATCCTTTTAGAGTGCACCTTCGAACGTGAGCCGATTAAAACTAAGTTTATTAATAAGTCGCGTCGCATACCGTCTCGAAAATTCCGTCCACTTGTTTGTTAATTGATGATAATTTCCGAGTTTTAATAATCACTCCCTCACTTCGAAACTATTGAGGCAGGTGTGACTGTGAATGAGAAAAGTTTCTTTGAAATAGAATCATGCAGACTAACGGAATATTTGGGTTCCATCTTCTTTTTTGTTAAACGACAAGATTTTTTGCTTAGACATAGAAATTTGGCGAGTAATCCTTATGGTTTCAAATATTTTTCTGAATTTGAAGAAGTAGACTTTAAAAATATAATTAGAGGATTCCCTTTTCAAAGTTGCCACGTTGAGATGCTAGCGCCAGGCGCTAAATAATTCCGTAACGTGAGTGGCTATGTTTTGTCCACTTTTTGCTATTCCTCATATTAAGCACATGGCTTTTCGTTTGAATCGTCCGTGTGATTGAGGTTTTTTTTTTTTTCATTGGAAATTTTTTTATGACATCTATATCGAAATTGACGAGACACGTATTTTTTCTTTTCACTTGAATTTCAATTGTTTGATCGTTGGTAATTCTAAAAATATCAAAGAGTTATTTAATTTATTTTCTGTAATACGTAGGAATTTTTATTTATAAGTCAGTAACTTAGCAATAAATTATCTGATTGATGGAAATTTTCTTCATTTTGCAGGTTAGGTTTCCTTATAACAGAAAAAATTTCAAACTTTATTTTCTGAATAAATTTGTAACCTTGAAATTAAGACAACGCATCATTTTTTTGACTTTATTTTTTAGTGGCAAATTATTTAATAATTTGGAACTACGATTTTTCAATTCTAAAAACTATTTTTACTTCATTATCTTGATTTAACAAAAAATGGTTCTATCAGATTAGTTTTCGTTAAAATTCATTACTAGTAATGATTTGTTTTCAAAAAAAAAAAAAAAAAAAAAAAAAAACGGTAGATATCGATAAATTTTTGAAATTGAAATGAACTACTGAAATAGTTATTGAAGTTCACTGTTTCAGATTTATGGAGCATCATTTTTTCAATCTAATCAAATAAAAAATTTCGCCCGAGTGTGAGGAAAATTGGCCTTTTCCGCACACGGTGTTGAATAAAAATTTTTCTAGAAGGTCACTCAAATGATACCAAATTTTGATTTCAATTATTAATTTTTTGATTCTTTTGAAATCTGGAATACTGTAAAGTTGATAATAAAGTATGGGATTCTTATTCATTTATAGTACAACTATTGTGCTACTGGAAAGTCTATTCATTAAACATTTTTCATATTTAGATTTTTAATTTCCACACCAAAAAATGACCCAAACTGAATCACTCTGTACAATTCGAGATAAAATGCTCCTAAAATAATACCAAAACTACTAACCATGAAAACACAAGATCCTAATACTTTAAGCTATTCTGAATGTTGACAGAATTTTTTTTAGATATGTCACATTTAACGGAAAAATACCCTGTCCCGAAATAGCCTTGAAGAATTCTTCTCTCCTATCGCTTCGAAACGACAGAAAAAAGTAAAACACGTAGAAACGAAAATGTTTTATTTATATTGAGACTTGTCAGAGATCATGGCTGGCGTTTCGCCAATCGAAATCGACGTTTTCGTGGTTGGTTTTGGAAATGCAATTATTATTTCATACGAGACGTCGATATCAATGGTTGTGCTCTCGAAATAGAGCAGCCTCGAAAAGAATTATCGCGGTTATAACGATACAAAATCCAAGCAGTCGCGAACTTTGACGCAAAGCAAAAGCTATTTTCCTTGGGTCTTCAAGAGGGAATCCTCAAATGGTTCGTGCATCGAGAACGCCGACCTTGACGTTGCATTGATTTCGCGTCATGTGCAAGCCAAGGGGATGTTTGTTTTTCGTACGACGGGATTGAACCTAAAATTCGAGGCTTTTTCTCGGGATTTTGGTTTCTGAAGAGGATGAAATTTGTACAATAGGAATTGGGGTGGATTCATGGCAGAGGAACTGTAAAAGTTTCTAAGATGACTTTAGAAATTAAATCATTTTTCTATTAACTCCTAGATTTAGTTGGAAAAAACTGCTCACATTAGATATTATTTACTAAACATAATTTACAATTATAAAAAGAAATAACTTTTATCGTCAGTAATCCAGTACAATCGCCAATAGTGGCTCAATTCTGGCTCAATTACACCTTTAAAACAGGACTATGCACGTAAAGGATGCCCCTCTTTCGTGAAATGTTTAGATTTCTTTCGCCTTCTTGAATCATTGAGTTAATGTGCTCACTTTCGAGTAATTTGATCCGCGATGAGGCAACACTAAACGACCCATTCGCCGATTGCGGCATAACCGGCTTGGCGGCACGTGACACGGTTTGTTCCGGAGGTGAATCACAAGATCTGGGGGCTATCGCTCCCATGCAACTTGATCATATTTTTGCGCTACCCCTGGTGAAGCATCATCTGCAGTGAAACCACGTTCCATCGGCTTTTTGGATTACTTTGATCCCCCCGGAACCGCAATAAAAATAGATCCAGGGACAGGAATTTTCCACTTGTCTCGGGCTTGGAGTATTTGCAATTCAATCAGGAATTTTAAATTGTCAGGATACCTACGGTTTTTAGAGCAAGTACGAAATCATGTAGATGCATCACTAGATACAGGATAGTATCTAGTGATGGTAGTTAAGTTACTGAAAATAGAAAATTCATCGTCAGATACTTTTAATTATTACCAATAGTTACTTTTTACAGTTACAATTAGGGGCAGTTACCAAAGTTGTTTAATGTAAAATTACTTACTGTTACTATTTCTCACATGATCATTTCTCATAATTTACAGTGATTTGAATCGGTTTTAATTACATGAATATTAAAATTCTTCTTGGCCTTTACATTTTACACACAGTACTTCAATACTGTTACAGCCACAGTTACTGAAAACTTATAACAGATGCTTAACGTGCAGTTACTTACTGCAATTGTTACTTAAATACTTAGTTACATAGTTACATTGATTACAGTTACAGTTCATTGAGTACTTTTTGACAGCTGAATGTATTTTTACCCAGTATGACAAGTTACTTTTCATAGTGATAGCTGAAAACCTGTCACAGTTACTTAAACATTTGCAGTTACAGATACCTTTAATCATGATGACTGATCACTTCTCACAGTTACGTATACTGGGAACAACTTACAGCTGTATACTACAATTACTGTTACTGTTACCTTTTTTCACCTTTAGTTAAATTCACCAATGACTTATAGCTATTTTTTACAGTCATTACATAAATACTCAAAGTAATTTGTTCCTACGAGTTACTGGAACATTCAACATCTTTTTCAGGAAAAAATGATACTGGGATGAATAAGTCATAAATTGTAAAACTTTTTTAAGACCAATTACAGTCAAGTTAACGCGTGTAGAAAAATTTTATTAGGAAGTACGTGGGGGAATGACGCGTTAAATATCTGAGTCCCAATATGCACGAACGAATAAATGTATGGATCCGTCACAACTCCTTAGCATTCATTTGACATAACCTTCAATGGCGAAGACGACGCGGTTCGTGAAGACAATCTGCATAATAGCGACTCGCGAATTCACCTTGGAGCCCAATAGCCGGCGATTCACAAATTGCAGCGGCGATATGCATTTATGCAACGCCGCGCACGTGGTACTCGCGCACGCACGCGCGAATGGCGCTTGCGCGAAATCCCCGACTTGCACACTGAAAATTGCTCAGTCGATTCGGATAACGATTTTTTACGACGGGCACGAGGCGCTTTTCCGTCGCCACTGGTGGCTTTATAAATTCATGGATACGTTCTACATTTTTGCCGAGACGAAAATTAATCAATTACGCTGTTCCGACGTTCCAACAGCGATGAATTTTGCAAAGTTGTGGGCTGGGCTGAGGTTTCTGTTTTTATGGGGCGCCAGAGGTGTGAAAATTTAAAAGACTGATTTGTATGAATATTTAAATTATGTATATTTCGGTATTGTTGTATTAGCAATCGGTAGTATATTTAGAGTTTTGCATGCACTTGCAGAGAAATGTTTGGTTCCAACAACCATTTATTTAGTAAAATATGGACCAACCAAAGTTTTAGGCATGATAACTAAAGATTTTATTACTGCTCCAAAATACGAATTTTCACAAGAAAAATTTTAGTTATCGTACCCAAAACTTTGTTTGATCCATATTTTACTGAGTGATTTGGTCGCTACAACCAAACATTTCTTTCATGCAATTGTATATAAATGTGTATGAAACATGGTGAAAAAATGATGAAAATTTGTATGTTTTCTAATGCGACTGTTTAGAGAAAAATTTATCTATATTTTCCTGGGAATCACTTTTTTTTATAGTGTAGGACTTTTATGTTGACAAGTACTGATGTTTTTAAAATATGAAATGAATATAAACTCGTGATTGGGAAGTTTAAAATTTTAGGGGATTAAGGGAAAAGTTTCAGGTTTGGATTCTGTCATGTTTGCAAAATGAGCAAAAAATTCCAAATATAATTACAGTATATAATATAAATAAATCTGATTATGTTCATGACAACGAAAAATAAAAAATATCGAAATGCATAAGATTGTCAATTGTTCTCAAAAATTTTAAAAATTTGTTTAATTTCAGAATATGTTGATTTTTTCTGCAAGTTGTGGAAAATTATAATAATTCTGTCACTAATGTTTTGTAGTTACGATATTGTTGATTATTTCAAATATTTCAATAAAAGTATCGGAAAAGAAAAACACATTTAAAAATTTGTAGATTGTTTTATTACTATAAACGATTTTCAAAATATATCGAATCCTGGAAAATGTTGATCAATTTCGTAGAGTGTGAAAAATTATGAAAATTACGTAGAACTATAGGATCTGTTGAACATTCCTAATATTCTCAAAAATTGAAAAATTTTTCAATGTACTCATATCGTCGACAATTATGATAATTTGGAAGTTCTAAATATGTCAAAAAATCAAAAAGCCCCCAAAAGTTGTAAGATTTTGAAAAATTTTTAAACATTGGTGAAACAAATAGAATTTTAAAATAATAGTGATGAAATTTTGTAGATTGTGAGAAATTTCGAAAACTTCGTAAAACTGCAGTAACTGCAAGAATTCAAAAAATGTTGAGAACTAATACATATTTTGTTGTTCGTAAAACGTTGGCAATTTTATAAACTTCTGAAAACTTATGGAATTTCAGAAAATATTGATAAATTTTATAACTTGTAAGAAATTTGTACTCGTTGATAAAATTTTATCTGTAAATTGTAGAATTTAGATTTCTCAAAGGGTCAAAATTTTCTCGACTTAAACGTCAAAAGTTTTCCTTAATCGACAACAAATTTTATTAGAAAATATTTTGATATACATCCAAACGAGTTTTATCGAGAAATCTGATTTTAAATGAATCTAAAAATGATAATATTTTATCATATCAATGTAGCTAAATGTCCATGGATTGAAATTTCGTTTAATGTCGAAAAATAGTTAGCAGACTTTGCTTAAAAACTTCTGAAAACATGTGTATAATCTTGAATTTTATCATTCCTAAGATAAATGTATTTACGTGTCAAATCGTTTTGCGTGTGTTTGCTCGCAAAAGTGAATTGCAATGAACGCTTTTGAACACCGAAACCAAAGTTTTTGAAACGGTGGAATTTCGCTCAAGGGGAATTTTACCAACACTTGTATTTTTTCTCTCGAATTTTTTAAATAATTTCATTGCGCTGGACTTCCGTTGACGCATTCAGTCCTTTTTTCAAAAAATAAAACATTGAAGTAAAAAAAAATACTGAACAATTTTTTAGTAAATAATACTTATATCTTGTAAAAAAATAAAAAAATAATTTGAAGTATGTAGAATATTTATATTCAGATTTTTTCGTTCTGTCTTTTTTTCGTCTTATATTTTTATCGATATAATGAAAATGATCAACGATTTTCCAAAATTTTTTGACCCACTGAACTTAATGTTAGTAAAATCGATCGTTACAAAATTGAGTTTCTTATATTTCGAGGTTTCAATCACCTTCACTTTCTATGGTTTATGCCTTGACATTTTCAAACGCACGACCGTTAATTTTTCTTGGCTTTATCAGCGACCCGAATTCGGCACGCTTTTATATATTCAAAGCGTGGCAATTGCTTATCACAACGTGCGAAACAATGAACCAATCCCGCGGAGCTCGAAGGCCTCGCGAGCACCTGACGACGCTTGCGCTATTTATAATTAATTTACGTTCTAGTGTGCAATATAAAAACTTGGTTTAGTTAAGTTTTTCACAAGAGTATACAGTTCGGTGCAGAATATACAGGTTTAAGAATTTCGCAACAAAGATTTTCCAAGAACTATTTACTTCTTTTTATATAAACCAGTTGAAAATGGATCAATTAATTTTTAATATTCAAATGGTACAATTATGTAAGTCAATGATATTCAAGTGCAGTGGTTGAAAATTAAGGAATTTTTATAAAATATGAGTATGGAAATGTGAAATTTAAGTTCTGAAATAGAATATTTAAGATGCAAAATTATGAAGTATTTTATATTCGAAATTTGACGAATTGGAATTGCAAGATAAAAAAATTATTAAAAAATTCGTTTTTCATAATAACATTTTCAAAGAGTCGATAGAGCATCAAGAACAAAGGTTTTAAACAAAAAATTTGTTTCAATGAAAAGGAACTTGACCAAGTTTTTTTGTTATTAACAACAGTGTTTTTTTCTCAGACGAAAAACTGCAAAAAACTGTTAAGGCATGAAAAGAGATTTTCTGAAAACGTGAGATAATGCGTACTTGCAATATCTCTGACAGCGTTGAAAATGCATGTATTGTTACCTAGAATTCAAGGTCAGTTTAGTTGAAAAAGAAAATTCATGGAGAAAAATGCAGTATGGAGATAAATATAACATGATGTTAGTTTTTATCAGCAAGTTTTATTGTAAGTGTTCAAGAATTGTCAAGCCCTGCAAATTTAAAAATTAGATTTGCGAATTTTGAAGAATATTTATGGCAATGGACCAAAAATAGGTTTAAATACTCATCATGTTGAAAAAATTTATTCTAAATTAAAAAGTGTATTTGAGAACTGCCGAAAAGAAAAACATCACGACGAAATGAATAGAACAATAGTTGAACTATTTAATTCCAGAAAATTAATTGTAAATATGAATATTTTATAACTATTTTTACTTCAGATAATCATTGTCTGCCAAATAAAAAAGAAGACCTAATGAAAATGCTCCTATTCATGCCAGAAGAGCATGACGATTTTTATAATTCATTACAATAATTATACTTCATTCGCCTCGTTCTACGAGATTAAACTTGTAAACTTGTAGTAGCATTCATGCCAATGCTAAGTGTCACAACATTCAGAGAAATAAAAGAAAAACCTTCCCTAGCAACCTATCTCGAATACCTCATAACGTTTTTGTTGTGCTGAAGAATCATCATTCTTTACGAGGTCTAAAAAATTAAGATTTGATCGGTTTATAACTTGGAAACTATGCCGAAAGTGAAGGAGAAGAAGAGCAAAAGTGATCGCTTGGAGAAATGGCAAAGAAAGCTGGAAAAATATTCCAAAAAAATGGAAAAATTAGAGCGATCAGAGGAAACAGACGACAGTCGTGTCGATGAACAAAACAGTTCCGAAGATCCAAATGGTAGAAAATCATGTTTTAAATATTTTTGTTTTGTTTTGTTTTATTAAAAAAAAAAAAAAAAACATTGTAAACGCACACAAAGGCAATGAGCGTGCATTAAAGGCG
>JAPYZL010033811.1:0-17390 GCA_030522825.1 Platygaster orseoliae | reverse complement strand
AAAACGATCCCTCGCTGTATTCTAGTATTCGGTTTTTGAATAAAATATTTATTGGTGTAACACGCTTTCGATTTGTGTGGTCTACCTACCCCGCAGAAACATTATAAGTTTTCAAAAATACATGAATTTTAATTATTTAATATTTATTTAATTATTAATTAATTATTTAATATTTATTTAATTAATAATTAATTATTTAATTTATTAATTATATGTATATTATTATTATTAATTCTTTGAAACGAATTAATTTCTGTGAATTTTCGAAAAATTATTTGAAACACTTAAACCTTAATGAAAACCTATACATATATTTATTCAATGAAAAATTCATATATAGGTCTTTTAGAGATCTGAAAATGACAAATTTGGAATTAGAAAATTTTCAAAACAGAATTGAGTATATCCAATATTCAAAGATTCGATAATTTGGAGACAAATGCTTCTTTTGGGTGATTTATTATTTATAATTATACAAAAATTCACAATACCAAAAATTTCATCAATTGGAAAATCCATCAATTCATAATGCATATCGAAATATTCCGATAGTTATTCGTAACTTCAGTTTAAAAATTTCACCACTAAAATATACACCTCAAGTTTCGAAGTAAATATCACATTTTTAAACTATTATAAATTTTTATATGTTCTATATTTTTTTAATATTAAGTACTTGATTTGTAGAATTTCTGTGAATTCCATCATCAGTTCGAAAAATGGCTCGAAAAATGTCCTAAAACTTTTTAATAATGAAAGACTTGAATGAATCGATTTGAACTTTTACAAATATACAAATTATAATACATAACTTTTATGAATTTCTCTCAAAAACTTGTTTGTTTAAAAAAATTTCATTACAAATAATAATATAAAAGTTACCAGATTTCTTAACCGAATTCTCTTTCGAAAAATTGGTCAAAAATCTTCAGTCTCAAAGTAAATACAGTATGTATAGCTGCATAAATAAAAAATCATATCAACCTTAAATGAAAGAACATGAAAAGAAAGTAGGAAATGAAAAAAAAAAAAAAAAACCTAGCAATTCGAATTCGTTACAAGTTTTTGGGTTTGATTAAAAAATCATAATCGGGAATTCCAAAAATGCACAAAAGTTGTAGTTGAAGTCTCTAACTAATCAAAATTTTCTAGCATTAATGAGGAACTCTTTTGTGACGGAAATTTTTCCAGGCAATTTTTATAAATTTTACCACAGAAAATTTTTTTATCTTTTTTAACGCAGTCAACTTTTTTTACTTACAAGGTCTTAAATTTTAAAAATGAATGTATATTTCAAAAAAAATTTTATTATTGTCTCGCTGCATCCTAGCGAAAAGAGGCTTTCCGAAAAAAGTCTGGGTTGATGGTTCACACGATTTTGAAAATCTTACTGAGCTAAAAAATAAAATGTTATCTTTTTTTTCAATCTATAGTAGTATGATTATCGTCAAACAACTTTATGGATTTTTATCGCATCAGTTTTTCAAATGGCAGAACTTGAAAAAAATAAATTTTGTTTCTTGCCTCTTTTTTGAGTTTCAAAAATGTATGGAAAATCAACAAATAATCAACGCTCCTCCAATAGCCCCTACATCCATAAATCTTGATCAAGAGGAGCAAATTAAAATTCCGAAATTTTTATTTCTCATCATCTTTTTTTTAATTTAATTTAAAAAAATTTTTAAAAAGAAGATAATGATAAATAAAAAAATATATTCCTAGCTAATTGCAAAACTTGCTCCTGTTTATCGAGATTTATGGATGTTTATGGAAAATATGTCATAATTTATAGAAAACCAATTTGTAGTCAAACGATAATCACCCTGTTTTACATTGAAAAAAAGATCACAATTTCTTTTTCACTCTAGTAGGATTTTCAAAATCGCATGAACCATCCACCCAGACTTTTTTCTTCGCAATAATGCAACCGACACACGAATGAAAATTTTTTCAAGAATTCACATTCATTTTTTTATTAAAGTTCTAATAAATAAATTGAAAAACCACTTTCCTATAAATTGAAAAGTTTTCTTGCGGTAAAACTCCGAAAAAACTGCCGTCACATTGGAATATCACCTTAAAAGAAACAATTTAAAACCCGGCTTCGTTTGCAAATGCACTCCCCCCCCCCCCCCTCCCTTCTCATTTTACCACAGAGATCATCAGCCGACCTCAAGATCGATACCAATTTGAACGATTTGAATTTTTCGCGATATCCCGTTATCCGTATCGCCATTAGCGAATAATGTGAGAATGATGACCGGAATGAAAAAAATATACCGACTTGGTCGACGTGGATTTGAAATAAGGGCCCTCACTTCAGTGCTGCGTAGCTGCAGATCCGAAAGTAAAGACGTGGTGGAGCCGTCGTCGCTCATCGCTGAGGTCGGTGGGTCCTTAATTTCGCCGTTAATGTCATCGGGGCTGTTGCGATCAGTCTGCTCGAAATAATCACAAATGACATTCCCGGCAATCGGGGCATTTACGAAAGACAATGATTTACGGCTTTATTGAGAATGCTCGTGGTTTCGTCGACGCCGGGTTTCGACTTGAAGCCCATGCTCGGCAACAACAAATGCTTCGCGCGAAATTCTTAATTATTTATTGCTCCTTCCGCGATCTCCGAAGACAAAAATGACGACACTTATTGGCGAGGGAAAAATGTAACAGGCGAGGGGAAAAGATTACGAGCGTATAAATGATAATTCTTGGACCAGGAACGTCTCCATCGAGACAAATTCTGGGTCGTGCGGGTTTATTGAAGAAATGAAAGAAAGATTTTTATTTTTCAATTGATTATGGTCGTAGGAGAGGCAGAAATTATGTCTTGAACGTGTTCATGCATGATTTGAATATTTGGTTTTGTGGTTTTTGGAAGGACTCGTTCTTTTCATTCTTAAGAGTGAATTTTCACTCTACGTCAAGTCACAAATTCCCGCTCGTGGAGTGAAATTTCACTGTAAAAGAGTGACTTGTAACTCAAAAAAATAATGAAAAAAATTATCCAAGGAACCACGAGAGTACTAATTTTTTCAATCTTTCATTTATTATCAATAATAAATTAAATTACGAATGTAACGTTCTAAAATCATAATTTTTCTTAGATTTAGAAAATCCATGACATTCAAAAGTGTTTGACTGTCAGAGGATTTTTGTCAGAAAATTTCCACCATTCGAAAATAATTGTGTATCATCTCTTTTATGTTAACAAATCGTGGAAAATCTTTAACACGAAAATTTTTGCAATTTATTGATTACAGTATTTTTTTTTTTTTTTTTGCTATTTTGCAGACTCTGCGACAACAAAACTTGAAGTGTGCATGTTTTTTTCAACTGACCATCGACGTTCACAATACATATATGCAAAACTCACCGGGTGCATTGTTCCAAACACGGAACAGCGAGCAATGAAGTATGCAAATCCAACATTTGTAGCTCGTATTTTTAATTGAACTAAGTACGGCAGTGTCGCTGCGTATATATATCTTTCCTACGATGACATTTCACCTTTGCCAAAGTCTTATCATCTGTACATGTTCGAGTGTAATTTTTTCAATAAAGCGCGTCAAAGAAAAAAGCGAAATTGGTTGTTTAAGTACATATTTAGTTGTACAATATCATAACATTATGTAATTTTTCTTTTTTTCCCAGAATTGTTGGCCAGTCGAAGTAGTTTTTTTGAAATTTTTGCTGTAACTTGATTTTTTGATTGATTTGATTGATTGGTTCGTCTTCTGACGGGTTAAAAAGAAAAAATGTTGTCATGATATGAATTTTCAAACTCATCTTTTGTTGATTAAAAAATTGCCTGGTGATTTTTTTTTTTCATTTCTTGAAAGCTTTGAAAATTAAAATACAACAGTTTTTGACTTGTTTATAGAAATGGGAATAGAAACCAGAAATTCAGGGTTTTTAGTAGGTAATAAAAGTGCCGATTCCAATTTGTGTGCCCAATAAGTGTTGAATTCTGAGATTTAGTCGATTCAATGTAATCAATTGAAATATATTAAAATTAAAAATTGATTCATATTGATTGAAAATAATATTAAATAATGGTGAAGAGTTATTTTTACACTTCAAAAAATTATCAGATTATTAGTTAAGGCTGAGCGTTTATTTTCGATTGTTAATAAAAAAATATCAAAACTTCAAAAAGGAACAAAATGGTAATAAACTTCTCAACTCGATTTCAACTGTTAGATTTTCCATGCGTAATTCAGGTAATAAAATAAAAGAATCCTATGGAATTTCAAATTTTTGCACAAACTGAAGATCTGGAGAGTTGACATTTTTTAATTGAAACTCTTATCGATGCAATCATATTACTTTTTATTGCATATTTTTACAACAAATTATTGAAATCGGATTTCACACCAAAAATCTATAAAATAAGACGTTTTCCAGCCACCATGCTTAATTTTGTAGATTTTGCATCTAACAAATAGTATTTATATTGATCCCGAAAAGTTCAAGATTCCGAAAAGTCGAAGATTCTAAAAAACTCGGGAATCTCAAAAAGTTTTGAAATCCCGAAAAATTAGGGAATACAAAAAAGATCGGAAATCCCCAAGAATCTTAATCTGGTAATTCGAAAAGTTCGAAAATCTAGTGAAAGTCTAAGATTCGGAAAAGTTCAAAACATTTTAAAGCATTAGGAAAACTCAAAAATTTGGAGTATCAAAAAATAAAAACCTTGAGAAATTGGGTGATTCGAAAAATTTTAGAATTCCGCCGAAAAAGGAGGTCCTAAATAAGTAAGGATATTTTAAAATTATTTAATGTTTCTATGTTATGTAGGAGTTAAAAAACATTGTAAATCCTGTAAATTTTAGGATCCTGAATAGCATTAGAATTTTCAAGAGTTAATTATTTTTGAGATAGCGTAGTTGTTGTTTAAGCATTTTAGCATTGACTCATGCTAATTTTCTTATCTTAAAATTTTGAAAATCTTTGTCTTTATAGCATTGGTGAAAGTTTTTTTGTCTCAGATTTTAAAAGCGTTTATTTAATGCACTCAATCATGCTTTTAAGGCCTTAAACATTATAAATTTTGTTTGCGCCTGTGAGCAATCGTCGGTTTAATAGGCTCTGATAATTTTACGGCTCGACTTCGCCTCGCCTTATAAATCTCGTCTTCGCTTGAATTGACTTCTTGCTCCCAGGCACGAAAATAGTTTTTTTATACCTTCGTAAAGATGAAATAAAATTTTTGTCTGAAATGTACATATTGTTAATTTAGATTGACTCTGTAATAAGGTTTTTGAAAAATTATTATACAGGGTGTTTCAGTGATGGCGGATCAAACGAAAACCATGAAATTCTAAGGCGGTTTTCCCTTTGCCATTTTTGACAAAACTCAGAATTTTTTAAGTTATTCAAGTTACAAATTTAAACAATAAATGCACTTTTTCGACGAGTGGGGATAAAAACCACGGACCAAACTATACCCAAATTTTCTTCATATTTTTCTGAGTTGAAAAGTCAGTGCCACTTTTCACAAAACTGTAAATGAAAAAAGATATTCGAGTTTGAAATCTGAGAAATCTGATTGGTTGAAACTTCTAACTCGGATATCTTTTTTGATTTCGAGTTTGTAAAAAGTGGCAAAGGACTTTTCAACTCAAAAAAACTTATAGAAAATTTGGGTAACGTTTGGTCCGTGGTATTTATCCCCACTCTTCGAAAAAGCGCTATCATTGTTTAAATTTCAAACTTGAATAACTTAAAAAATTCTGAGTTTTGTAAAAAATGACAAAGGGAAAATCGTCTTAGAATTCCATGAGGAATACATGGTTTTCGTTTGATCCGCCATCACTGAAACACCTTGTATAGCTACCAATCTGGCAATCTTATGGCATTTTCGAGTGACCCAATCTAGATTGGATCTGGAGCAGATTTGTCTGCTGATACGTGTTCAACTCTGTTCATTTATGCCTAGAAATTGCTCGAGATCTGCTCCGGATTGGGTCACTCGAAAACGCCATTACAGTACTTCAAAATATACTGGTAAATATGTAATTGCTCACTTACTTTTTTTTATAATGTTCTTTAAAAAATTACTGAAATTCTATATTTACTGCACCTGTAACTTTCTTTTTTTATCATATTGTTTTTGATTATTGCAGGTAATAAATTTAAAAGAACGAAGAATTTCAGAACATTTTTATTCATTAAATAATCAAAAGTAATTGAAGTATTTAACTAATTTCAATTTTACCCAAACGTTGAAGAAAAAAAACGTATTTTTCAATTCTCGCGCGCAACGGAATGTACCCGAGTGATGCCGACGTCACCCGAGACTACCCGAGACCACTCCCAACATTTTCTCGTCGTCTGCATGATATCTGAGTGATACCGATAATATTCCGATATTGTCGATACTTTTTCATCCAAACAAAATGGCTGTCAACAGCTGTCAATGGCTGTCATCAGCTGTCATGATGCAAAAGTAATGTCAAGTAAGGTGCAGTAATGCGAAAGTTGGCAAAAACACTGTTGAACGCTTGAAAATAATCTGTTCGGGTGCACCGTGAGAAAGTGCGTTCGCGATGTCGAGCACTCTGGAGAACAAAATAATGGTTCTTCAAAAACGACTGCGAGACGAGAAGGACCAGGAAACGCGCGATCGGGACAAGCAGAACAGCGACGTTAACATGGGTTCAAGCTTACACCTGTCATCCCCAACTCCTGTTTCGAGCCCTGCCATGCGAAGGCCCCGGCATCGTAAGTTTTACCCTGCGTTTTCGCTATTTGTCTTTCGTACTAAGACACTTTTAGTCGTTTTTCCCGCGATGATCTATCATAGAGCAATCGTTAAAGCTCGAGTACAGGTTATGTTGATGTACTTGCTGTAAACTTTCTCTCAGCAACTTGGACAGTTGTTTAGAATTCCAGCTTCTGTCAAAAATGGTTGACATTAGTTTTTATTTATATGAAATAGCATTTCTCGATGTATTAATGGTGGCAACCGAGGAGTTAGTATTTGTAACTAAGAAAACTTAAAAATTACAGTGTTTTTGCACAATATTTATGTAAATTTATTGAATTATGTTAAAAAATGGTTGACATTATTTTTGATTAATTTTAACTAGTGTTTATTGATGAGTTTATAGTAAGAATAGAGGAGTTAAGTATTTTCAATGAAAAAAATCTCAAAAATTACAGCGTTTTGGCACGATGTTTATTTGATTGTATAAAATTATGATATCGTTATAAACTTCAATAGGTTTTTTTTTCTTAAACCCACATAATTGATAGTTTCAAGAAGAATCCAGTAATAACAGGAGTGAGATTTTTTAAAAATGTATGCATGCTCAAATATACATATATATTATTTTGGTATTTACTTCAAAAAATAAAAAGAGATAAATGCAACGAAATCCAAAAAAAGTTAACTTTTAAAATAAACTATCAATATGCATATAACAAAGTTCAGATTTCACAACATTCAAAATTTTGTAAGCAATAGCTGTTTAATAATTCTGAATTTCAATATGTAGAAATTCACATTGAAAAAGTAGAAATGAAGAAATCTGAATGTGTTATAGACATCTTTTTAGGAATAAAATAATCTATCTTTTGATAAAAGCATACAATTTGTTAGCTTTAAATAATACAATTAGGGTTTCAAATGAAAATTCTTCTAAATTATCAAACATTTTATTTTATTCAATTTTTACTCATTTAGGAAATACACAATTCTCTTAAATTAAACAAAATATTAGAATTTCAATTGTGATACTTGGAATTTTAATTTTTTAGAACATTCGAACAGCTTCTTAAATTTTTCTACAATTCCAAAAGTTCTTTTACCATGCTATGATTTGTATAGGAAAAAAGTTCCTTATTTCCAGTTCTTAAAAGTTGAAGTTACGTGCCTGAAGTTCCAAACGTTTATGAAATAAACGAAAATGAAAAAAAATTTATTTTTCATTTCCACCCGTGATTAAAATTGAAAATAATGAAAAACATTAAATAATATTTGTTAAGTATTAAAAATTAGGAGTTTTTTCTATTACTAGGAATGGTAGAACAATTTTTTTATTTTTTCGTTTTTTTTAAATGTTTCAAACTTCAGAGATATTTGACGTTCGTGAAATTCTAAACATTTCAAAATATATGAATTTAAAATTGTTTTTATAAATTTTCATTGTTGAAGTGATGAATATTTATTAGAGGTGTGCAGGATCCCGACTTTTTGGGAAAAGACTTTCCTGAAATTTCTAGATTTCCCAGACTTTTTAAGATTCCTGAAATTTTAGGGCATTACAATTTTTATGATTCATAAATTGTTCAGGAGTTCTTTCTCCAAAAATTTATAAGTTTTCAAAAATCCTGATCCCCATTTTATCTTAAAGTTTTTTCATTCAAATAATTCAGATGAACAAGATTGTTATATTTTATTTCTGTCAAATTGATGTTCCTCATGTTCCAAACGTTTAAAAATAAACGAAATGGAAAAAAATTGTTCCCATTACTTTTTCCTGGGCAAAGTAAGAAATGATTCTTGAAATTAAACACTTATTATCGAACATTTCCAACCTTATTTTTACTTCAATTTAAGTTGCAGCTAAAAAACAAATTTTTTATAATTTTCATTCATTTCTTAAACCTTTGAAACTTCAGGTATATTCAAATTGTTAATTTCAAATACATTTCGAAAAAAATCTGTCAATCACAATCAATTTTTATTTATTCAGCACATATTCTTCAGATGACCACTCGAATTTTGAATGTAATTTGAAATTTTGGTTACATCGTGAACATTAGATATGTAGAATAAATTGTCACTTATATGACTTCCACTTCTGATTTTCTGCTCGAAATATTTCCTAGACGATTACTTTACTAGAAAATCAATAATAAGACCTTGTGTTGAAGGTTTACTTTATGAAACCGATAAAGATCATCTTGAAACACGCTAATTTTTTTAATTTTCTATGTAACAAAGATAAAATTTGCCCTAATGAGTATGTATTTAAATTTTAAGCACTGCACAGTTTCAAGGACATACATGAACTTTAGTTTTCAGAGTAAAAGACATTACTCTGAAGTTCCAAAATCTAGAATTAATCATCATTTATTGATTCATTAATGCAATGCTTAAATTATGATTAAACAATAATATTTAATTATATAATATTATTTAATATTAAATACAATACTATTATAATTTAAGATTTAATAATTATTATAATATAATATGTAACATTATATAATTATTATATAATTATCTAATGATTCATTAATTAATGCATTAATTAATCAACATTTATTGATTCTTGACTTTTCATAAGTTATGTTATGAAATTATGTAATTTTTATGAAACTTTACTATTTCTTACTTTAATTTTGGGTTAAGTTGAAAAACCAATTATTCATTGTTTTCGTTTATTTCTTAAACATTTAGAATCTCAGGCACATAACAGTAAAGCTTTCTGTGGTTTCTGGTTGCATGTATCTTCTCATTAATTTTCAAATTTTCCCGTTTGATTTACGTTTCTAACTTGTTGAATATCGATTTATTTTTTGACACCTGGCTGTAGAGTTTTTTTTATAGAAATATAAAAGAATTTGCGAGTCAAAACCACAGTTGTGAATTTCAGTGTGTTTATTTATCTGGGATATTTTCTGATTCTTCCTCAACACTCTACTTCCACACAAAAATTACTTCCCTTTATTAGAACCAAATATTCCATTTCCAGTCAAGATTAAAGTGAACAATAGTTGATAACATTACATAATATTGATAAAACATCAATGATTATTTATAACTCTAGTTTAGAGAGATAACAGAAGCAGTTTTTTTTGTTCCTGTTTATTTTCAAACGTTTGGAATTTCAGGAACATATAATATTTATAATTTTCTGACCTTGTTTACAACCCACTTCGGAAATGTTACTTTTGTTATGGAAAACCTACAATAATTTCTATTAAACCAAAATAATAACAATGAAAATTCACCTGTTTTCTCTTTTAGTTGGCGACTTAGGCACACCAACTCGTCCAAGACGACAACTAGACTTTTTGGTTTCACAGGCTCAGCCAATAAAAACCTGTGACAGCGAGTTCGAGTCGAAGCTTCAGGAAATCATGAAAATGAATGGCATATTAAACATAAGAGGACAAAAATACCATACGGAAATGAAAGATCTTGAACACTTAGGGGAACTAGGAAACGGCACTTGTGGCCATGTTGTGAAAATGCGACATAAACCGAGCGGCGAAGTGATCGCGGTTAAACAAATGCGTCGATCAGGCAACGCAGAAGAAAACAAAAGAATTATCATGGACCTGGATGTAGTCCTAAAATCGCACGACTGTCGCTATATCGTCCAGTGCCTAGGCTGTTTCATCACAGAATCCGATGTTTGGATATGCATGGAACTCATGGCAACTTGTTTGGATAAACTTTTGAATAAAAGCAGGACCCCCATGCCCGAGGACTTTTTAAGAAAAGTTACCATCGCGGTGATTACTTGCATTTAATTCTTACTTTCCCTCAAAGTTTACTTTTATTTAAAAATTGATGAGATAGAACTATTGATCTTAAAATTATTGATTCTAAGAGAAACGAAATTTTGTTGTTGAGTTGGAAATTTTTTATTGATTATTTGTTTATTCATATGAATCACATAGGGGTTATGCACATAATACGTCACATGATCAGGGGCAGGGGGGGGGAATCATATTGTTGCATATGTTGTAACATCCACAAATTATATATGTTCCATGATTTAGCTCGTTTATCCTTTTTAGTTTTGCAAATTGGTTGCAGTATTTTATCGTGTTTTCACAATTTTTCATTCATTGTGAATGTACTATTTTGGAATATAGTTTGTTTGAATATATGTGTGATTATATCAGAAGCGTAGACAGATGAAATTTTCGAGAGGAGTTTCTCAAGAAAATATATTTATTTCAGGATTATGCAACTTGGGAAAATCTTAACTAGACAGATTTTAAGCATTTCATAGGTTTCTAGAATTTTCGTATTGTATGCTATTCATTAAATTTTGCTGTGTTTTCTGGTATTTTTGTAGATTTCTAGTATTTCTACAGATCGCTCTATAGATTTCTGAAATGTGATGCTATAGCATTGAAAATTCAACGATTATTATTATTTTCATCGATATAAAAAAAAACAGTATTCTATCCATGCATTCTCAGTACTTTTTTTTGTATATTTATAAGTATTTCAAGAATTACATGTTCTAGGATTCGTGGTTATATAAATTTTTAAGAAAATTATCTTTAGATAGTTATTAAGTTTTAAACGATTCCTAATATTTTCCCATGTTTTTTAGTATTTATCATACTGTAAAGGATTTTCTAGCAATTTTTTCAGGTTTCCAGTATTTTGCAGATTTTTTTATAGATTTCTGGAATTTGGTACCTTATTATTCAAATTTGGATAGATTTTTAACTTTTATAGATTTCTGGGAAAATTACGTCTCCATTGTTATTATTAATTTAAAGATCCCTTATTTTTTCTATTTTTTTTTGTATTCCTCAAATATTGTATCGTTTTTTAGTACTTTTATACATTGCTTCATAGGATTTTCATAATTTGATGTTCCAAAATACGTAGTCTTAAAGATCGTAGATATTTGTTCAGATTTTTCAAAAAACAATTCTTTCATAGAATTCTATTTCTTTTAGTATTTCGTCAAAGTTTGAAGTATTCAAAAGATTTGATGGTATTTCTATTAATATCTATTTAGATTTCTAGAATTCAATGCTCTAGGGCCCGAAGTTTTTTAGATTTTAAGAATTTTGGTACATTCTATTTTTTTTTATCAATCCGTGGGTTGTGAAAATTTTTCAAATTTTTATTTTCTACTTTATTCTATCCAAATATTGATAATTAGAATTTTGTTGAAGAACTATTCTCCTAAAATAAAGATTATTGTTATTTTTGAGTGAGCAAAACTATTGTTTAATGACTCTCTAATATTTGTGAATAATTTTAAGTGATTCTTCAAAAACATTAATTTCGCAAGTGTGACGTGACGTTTTACGTGCACGACCCCATAGCTTCATATTTTTGTTTTCATCTCATGTAGTCAAGCCTAACATTTTTACATCAACTAAAAGTTTTTTTCAGCAGAATTTTCAATTTTCAACAATCCCATATTCGAATAATTCTCCACTGTTTGTATTGTCTTAATTATCCTGTTTATTTCGTTTTCCAGACTGTCAAGGCCTTGTCTTATTTAAAGGAGGAACACGGTGTGATTCACAGAGATGTGAAGCCTAGTAATATTTTATTGGATGAGTTGGGGTGCGTCAAACTATGTGATTTCGGTATATCTGGCCGACTGGTAGATAGCAAAGCTAAAACAAGAAGTGCGGGATGTGCCGCATACATGGCGGTAGGTTCATTTTTCATTAATTTTTTAATTTTTTTTTTCTGTGGATACGAGTGCTAATGAAAACTTATTTCGTTTATAGCCGGAGAGGATAGACCCACCAGACCCAACGAAGCCTGATTATGATATAAGAGCCGACGTGTGGAGCTTGGGGATCACTTTAGTCGAATTAGCTACCGGCGTATTTCCTTACCGAGATTGCAAGACTGATTTTGAGGTAAAATTATGAGAATCAGAATCATTCTTTCATTTCCATAATGACCAGTAAATTTTATTCCTGAACTCAACTGATGAAAAAAAAATTTCATACGTTTTTCAGGTACTAAGTAGAGTAGTTCAAGATGATCCTCCTATACTTCCATTAGATAGGCCATTTTCCAAGGAAATTAGGAGTTTTGTTTGCTGCTGCCTGACAAAGAACTACAAAAATCGACCAAAGTATCATAAACTTTTGGAGCACCCGTTCTTGAGGAATTACGACAGGCAAAATGACGGCGAAACGAATTCGGCGTTGCCCATTCCGGATTGCCAATGGTTTAGTCGAGCCATACAGCAGTTGGAGCCGAGGTGGGTTTAATGACATTAATGAACTTAATTTTTACCTTTGCTAATGAATTTTTGTAATCTACACAACCACAACATTACAAATCTATTAATCGTGTAATTACTTCAACTAGAAGAAAGTCTTACGATAGAGGAATATTGTGAAAAAACTTGGTGAATTAAAACAAATTAAAGTCTTATGAAATTTAAACACAGCATGTTTCCTGACTAATATAGTAATACTTGGTTTGGTTTGAAAAATAACTAGGTACTACGTAGCTGACAGAAATTAACTCGAATATTCACTGTAGGTGTCGCATCGAAATGTTACGGAATTGCCTAGTTTGTCGAGTACAATAGTTTGACGTTTGTACTTGATTATGTAGTGTTTTATTATGATATCTATACTATTATTATTATTGTTGTTGTTATTATTATTATTATTATTATTATTATTATTATTATTATTATTATTATTATTATTATTATTATTATTATTATTATTATGCTGAAACAGGGGCGTAAGCAGATGAGGATTTTGGGCGTTCAAACCCCTCCTGATATTCGAGTAAAATTAATCATTATTTCCCAACCAAGGAATTTTACGATTGGTTAGAAAATGATTGTTAAAACATATTTGATACGAATTGACGTAATACTAGTAACATGACATCAATGTTACATTAATGTCAATCAAATTAAGAATTTTCAATTTCACTAACTCAAAAATAACGAACCTGGCAAATGTTTGAAGGGTACTTAAAAAAAAACCCTGCTAAAAATTCGTTCTGTCTACGCCCTTGTGGAGAAGTATGTTGTGTTTTTGGTTTGTAGTAGCGAATAAAACGAAAATGTCACAGTACGAAATAGCTAGGAGAGATGAAGTTTTGGAAGAGTCGACGAATAAAACGGGAATAAATGACATCTTGTTTCCGCAGCGTTGAACTTGAGGGAGGCAGCGCGGCGTAGCATCATCCAAAGCTCCCTCGCCCCACAACCCCAGTGTCCCAAAAAAGACTACCCGAAAAATCCAAAAAAAGATACACTTTAAGCAAAAGCATACCTCGATAGCACCTCAAAAATCTGTCCAATTTTCATTTCGAGTTGTTTGGTTTGTGCACGCGCCTGTTACACATCCTACCCTTCAACCCCTACTTATGGTAAGCATTCTTTTTTATTTATTTCAGTATTCGATTTTACGCTGTATTTTCTGCCGTTTGTTGTCGCCTTGTGTTTTTTCTTTGAGGCAACGTGAGACCCCAATCGATAGATAAACTGAAAACTTTTACAATGTAATTTTTTTGTTCTTATAAAAAGAAAGATTAAAGTTATTTGTTTTGAAGATGTGTCATATGATTCGCCAACTTCAAAACTTTAATTTAAGTTTGCTTGCAAAATGTTTCGTTACTTTCACACTGATTCTTACTTTGAAAATCATTGAACTTAAGACAAAAATAATAATTTTATAACGATATGAGTATTTACCTTAAAATGTATTTTTTGATAAGTAAATTAATATTCAAGCAAGTTATTAGATATTTTTTTGATACATTTTTATTTTATTTAATTTATTATTATATTATTAAAACGTTTTCCAGTAGTATTATTCCTTTAACACCTTTTTATTATGTATTTTAATTTTTTTGAGGCAAAACACAAATCATTTTGATTAAAAAGTTTTGGTAAATACATTTTATTTTTATTCAATTTAAAGTCAATTTAATTTATTATTATATTAATTATACATTTTCCAGTTTTGTTGATCCTTAAAAAATGCGCCAAGGCATACAATAAAATAGTATAATTAAATATTTTGCTTGCTTTTCAGTTCAACACCTTTTTATTATTACTTTTGATTTTTTCGAGGCAAAACACAAATTATTTTAATTCAAAAGTTTTGGTGAATAATTTTAATTTCTTTTAATTTAATTTAAATTCAATTTAATTCATTATTATATTATCAATACATTTTCCAGTTGTGTTAATCCTTAAAAAATGCACCAAGGCATACAATAAAATAGTATAAATAAATGTTTTCCTTCCTTTTCAGTTCTACACCTTTTCATTGTTTATTTTGATTTTTTTCGAGGCAAAACACAAATCATTTCGGTTCAAAATTTTTGGTGAATACATTTTCAAGTTGTATTAATCCTTAAAAAATGCACCAAGGCATACAATAAAATAGTGTAAATAAATATTTTCCTTGCTTTTCAGTTCTACACCTTTTTATTGTATAATATGATTTTTTACAAGGCAAAACACAAATCATTTTAATTCAAAAGTTTTGGTGAATACATTTAAATTTATTTAAATTTAATTTAAATTCAATTTATTTATTATTATATTATCAATACATTTTCCAGTTGTGTGAATGCTGAAAAAATGCACCAAGGGATTCAATAAAATAATATAATTAAATGTTTTTCTTTTTTTTTCAGTATTACACGTTTTTATTATTTATTTTAATTTTTTGGAGGTGAAACAAATCATTTTGATTCAAAAGTTTTGGTGAATATTCATAAAACTTACAAATCTGTTGGGATTTTACGTTGCTTCAAATATTCGTCGATTAGATATGTTTTTTTATTTGAGTTCAATACTGTATGCGCAAAACATTGGTCCTGTAAAAAGGATTGATGATAAGGTTATCTATAGATGCTTCTGTGCTGATTTGGCTTATTTGGGTATTTCATGTTGAATCTTTTTACGTACCGTATTTCAAACTTGTTGCAATTAAAATTGATGGTTTCATTCGACGATAATTTAGAAGATTAAATTGTTTTTCAGTTTTCCAAAATACGGTGAAGCAGAAAAAATAATAATTACCAAGGATGGATTGATGGATGGATACTTATTGATCGTGATTGTTTAAAGTTGTCTAGAATTATTGAAAAGTGAAGATGATTTCTCTCTGTATAGATTCCAGGGTTTAAGATGCTGAAGAATTAGAAAATTTGGGCTGAAGTTTGAACTATCAACATGTTATTTACTCAAATGATAATTTTAACTGAAAAAGAATAAAAAAGCTATTATAAACTCGAAATATATTTGTTCAAATTCTCAAGATCAGATTGATATGTGCCTCAATAAAGTGACAAGACTTGGTATTTTGATAAGATTATTTCTGTTTTCGATCCTTTTGCCCCAATGGCCTATACGCTAAAGAAGTATCTCTTAAGTCACATATAAAACGCGTTTGTTAACTTCATGGTAGAATTAGAATAAACCATGGTTTATTTTGGAATAACCATTTTATTTTACAGTTTTACAATATAAGGTGTGCCAAAATCTTCGCACTCAAAAAGAAACATATTAATTTTTTCCGTTTTTTTTTTTTGAGTTAAAAATGTTCAGCTAATTTTCAAAATACATCAATTTGTTGCCCAAAATTCAAGAACCGACTCATGATTGCGATAGCAAAAAATTGTAACTTATCAAAGGTTTTCCACGTGAAATGATGAGTAAAAAGTTCATTGTTGAATATATAAAAAAAAATGTTATTGATATTGTTCCTGAATTTCTATGTAACTTTCTAAAATATTCGATATCGTGTTAATTGAAGTTTTAAAAATTTTTAATGATTTTATATTATATATATTCAGTATACTATATTTGAGCTAATAATATCCACAGACATTCAGAATTTCGTGGATTTTTAGAATTTTCTTTTTTTAGATTATCTATTAAATTTTGTAGCATTTTCTGGAATTTTGATCAATCTTGTAATGGGTCAGTAACAATTTTTTTCATATTTTTTTAGTTTTTAAACAATTTGAAGAATTTGATTGTTTTTCATAGATTTCTATATAGGTTTTTAAAATAATATGCCCTAAGATCAAAGGTTTATAAATTTTTGAGAACATTATGTGTACATCATATTTAAATAAAATATAATTCTACAGGATTTTTCAGTATTGCTATATAGATCGTTCTAAGATTTCTGAAATTAGATGCTATAAAATTAACATTTCGATTTATTTTTAAAATGTTCATCTATTTCTGAGAAGATTACATCTACATACCGATGGGTCCCTGCCAGAATAACGTACAGCTCGCGGCGCCTGAACATTCGAACGTACCCTTTATCGCTCCTGAACATTTTGGCGTACAATTTACAGAGGTTACACAATCCAGCGTAGCCACAAAATCACAGTTTCGAGATAACTTGATGTAAAGTTTCTGTCACTCAAGAAACACAATGATAGTTTGAAAACAATCTGTTACACATGTTTCTAATCACATATTATTTATATTTTTAAGATATTATTTTTAGACTCATTTTTTTGTAATTTTCAACAATTATAAATATAACTTTTTTAATATAAAGCAAGAAAGACAAAAATTGCACATATTAAAAATATTTCTCCATTGAAAAATTCACGTGTAAAACGAATAATTTTTCTTGCACCAGCATTGAAAAATGATGATAATGTAGTGGATTTCGAAAAAATAATTGTATACTACAATAAATAATCT